>PJEM01018164.1:0-19609 GCA_004023845.1 Helogale parvula
AAATGAACTGAGAGTTGAAGGGGAAGGGGGAGGGGGGGGAAGAGGTGGTGGTGATGGTGGAGGTCACTTAAGGGGAAGAGCACTGGGTGTTGTATGGAAAACAATGTGATAATAAAATATTATGGAAAATGAAAAAAAATCTGTTTGAGCTCAGAGTAGATTAAAGGTGAAAAGAGGGAAAACCTTATGAATCTCCTGGTTTGCAAAGTGGGATTATACAGCAAGACAGTAGGTTTTTAAACCAGGCTTTTGTCTTCAGAGAGAAATCCCCAAATTCCTTCTTCTCCTTTATTACTTGATCTAGGGCTAAGAAGAGCCAGTTCTTAACATATGATAAGAAAGACACAGGAGTAGCTGATCATTGGTTGGAGGCTTTAACTCAGGAATTTCAAAAGAAAGTGATTCTCTATCCTGGGGAGTTTGTTTGGAAAGAACAAAGAGAGAAATGGAGTGGGCAGATATACTCTGATATTCCTCCCTACAAGCCAAAAGTAGAATCTGCACTGGATAAGTGTGGGTAGGTAGTATTAAGTGAAAGGCTTCTATTCCTATTAATTGGTTTGGACTCTTAGAAACCTCTTAAACTATCATACGTCTGCAGTGGTGTATAGTGTGGTCAGGCAGAGAGATGCAGAAGGCGAGGTAGAATGCTGGTCGCTGGGCTCAGCAGACAGAGAACCCCACCTTAAGCTGGTGAGGGATGACCAATCAGTGGGCTAGATTCAGCAAATGACAGAGACATGGGGGTCTGTAGTTCATGGGAACGGAGGGCAAGGCAACCAGACTTAGACCATGCTGCAGGAAAGAATGAGCTATGATGATTCACAGGGACCACTGAAGCAGAAAGGGCAGAACCAAGCAATCAAGTGTCAGGGCCCCAGAGACTGAAATAGGCAGATGTTTCTATGTCCACTGGTCCCAACTTCTGCTTCCCTTTCTCAAGGGCTTCTTGCCCATGGCCTCCCCTGACCACTATGCATTTTCAGACACTATATCAAGAAAGGAACAGAAGAGGGAAGAGACCATTCATGAAATGGAGCATTATTATTATTTTTTTAAATAACACTCACCAGGCACCATGTAAAAGGGCTTAAATTGTAATGATTATATTGTAATGTAATTGTAATGATTGTAATGAATCTAAACTTAGTTGGACATTCAATTTTACTTAGATTTTATTTTTCCTGCCAGGTCATAAGAGTTTGAGAACCCATATTAGCCTTATTAAGAAATAAATAAATTACATTTAATCTGCACGTGTGAACTTTAAAGTGAGTTCAATTTTCCACAACCATAGATACATATGAAGATACCTTATTTTATATTCCTCTTTATAGTTTTGAGACACTATATATATTGACATGTGATTTTCATACTATTTGTATGACTTTGGCAGGTCATGGATTATTTTCCCCCTTATACTGACTAAGAAACTGAGTATTAGAGATAACATACTAACTTCCCAGGAGTAAACTTATGTGTGATAAGAAAAGATAGGACTTAAATTTGTATTCTGAATCTGAAGCCAGCATTTTCCCCCACTATGTCATTTGCTGAACTACCTGCACATGCTACATATAACCAAACATTATGTTTCATGAGTGGCTATATTTTGAAGAGTATACATAAAATCAAAAGTCATTCAGGTTATGTGTAGGGGGAAAAAGCCAACCAGGGTGTTTCCTTAGGGCTCTAAAATAACAGAATCCTAAAACTGAGGGGGAAAAATGTAGCAGAAATGTATAATTGTACTTATTCAGTATTTAATATCCTCCTGTGACTTATCCTTTTCCTATGTGTTTATTTTTATGCCACTTTGTCTAGAAACCACCTCTCCTTGAAGACGTTACCACTACATTCTGGAAATGTCCTTAATCCATCATTTCCCAAAACATGTGTTAGGGAACACTAGCTCCCAGGATATAAATAAGTGTAACAATGGGAAACAGTTCCAATGGTTAAATAAGTTTGGAAAACACTGGGTTAATCAAATTATTAGACTTTATTACAAACAAAATTTTCAGAAGCTTTGATGTTGTAAATTATGTCTATGACTACTTAAGAAGTATTAAATATGATGATGCCTTGCCCACCTTGTTTGACAATTTGACCATTTTTGTCAGTGGTCTTCTGTATCACTGTGTTCTTTAAAGCACATGTTAACACTGCCACCTTAATCAATAACTCTGATGGATGGGAGAGAGTCAAGCTATGACATGGGTCATTCCACTGACCATTAGGGTTGATTCAGCTGACTGGATGGATGGATGGTTACATCCTGGTGCAACATGCTTCAGCACACAGTGCAACCTTCCCATGAGGACCATTATAGGTCAAGTGTCTATGGTCCACTAAGATCCTGATTTCTGTTTGAGCACTACTTGCCATAATCCAATATCTGTGGCCGTGAGTTATGCTGGAAAGAAACCATGTCTGGGTGAGAACCATGTCATGGAAATAAACCTTGTCTATTAAAACAACACATATTTTTGAACCCCTACAATGAGGCAGACATTGTGCTGTGTACTAAAGATGCAGTGACGTGACAAATAAAGCATAGTCATTCTGTAAGGGCATCCAATCTGGGAGAGGAGGGAGTTTGAGAAATGACTTGGTGTAGACAGTAAAGTAGTAAGCCAATGTGATGCTACGTAAGAAGTGCATGCTTCACTACAATGAGACATAGGGCAAGGTGTGCCCTGGTCAGTTCAAAAAAATCAGGGAAAGTTTTCAAGAAATCATTATGTCAAGGCTGGGGCTTTGGAGAATGAGTAGTGTTTTTCCCTGCTGAAAATGTACTGTATCCCAAGAAGAGAGAAGAACATGTGAGAGGAATTGGAATTCAAGATATACAGAGGGCTCATCTTACATTCAGAATATAGTAACAGGCTTCTTCTAGGCAGAGGAATGGTTCAAGGTAGATCTATCGCCAAGGGGTAAAGTCATGAGTATCAGTACCCCACAACCTAGAATCAAAATTTAGGCCATGCTCTAGTCTTGTCAGGGTATCCAAAACTAATACTAACACCAAGACCAATGCTGAGCCTCATCAACTAAGCAAATGCTCCATGGGTTCAGAAATGGACTACTGGCTATGGGACAAATGAGGGCTGGACAACTCATTTCAGAGGCCACCTCCTCTTGGGGACTGAGCCCTCCTGCTAAATGCCTATTGATTTACAACTATTACCTCATCAATGCTTGAAGGTAGTTTCCCTATCATTTTATAGAAAAGGAAGCTGAAGTTTTGAGGCATAGCAGAACTTACTCAAGTATACACAAGAGAGTTAGTAGGCAACCCAGGGCAGACCCTGATCTGTCCAGCTGCAAAGCCTGATACAGCTCAGTGACCATGCTATGGTGGTTCTTGTTCTAACTCTCTACCTCTCTGGCATCAGGTGTTGGCTGAAGAACTGGTGGGACAGAGACTCCCTTAGAGTTCCTTGATGCAGAACTGGAACAAATCATGGTCCCCTGTATCTTTTGGCAATGCCACTCAAGGTTCACGTGCCTCATTGTTGTGGACTTCTATTCACTTCCATGCATATCCTTTGTGAAATGTCATCAGATTCCTATGATACCTTTTTCTAAAGAGCTCAATGCATCATGAAAAAAATTATCTCAATCCCCAGCCATTCGTATGAAATAGGAATTATTTCTACCCCTTGGTATCCAAGATGAAGTATAACAAGGTCACTTCACAAACTTGGGAACTCCAAGATCCCCATCTAGGAAGAATATCCTGTTCATTTCATTTCTTTTCCTACTTGAGGCTCTGCATCTTCTTCGATACCTTAGAGGTCTAACCTAGCCATTTATATGGATTTCTAAGATTGCTTAATGATCCATCAGTGAATTCCTACTAAATACCACTAAGTTCAGATTGTGGCCCTCTAGGTAAGACTCTTTCCTACTCAGAGTCTCAAGTTCCTCATTTATTAAGTGAGGGCATTAGCTTTGTGATCTTGAAAATCCTATTCAACAATGTAATTGATATCCGTTTTATAAATGATGGAATTAAAACTCATGAGGTTAGGGGCACCTGGGTGGCTCAGTCGTTTGAACGTCCGGCTTCGGCTCAGGTCATTATCTCATGGTTGTGGGTTCGAGCCCTGCATTAGGCTCTGTGCTGATATCTAGCTCAGAGCCTGGAGGCTGTCTTTGGATACTGTGTCTCCCTCTCTCTCTGACCCTCCCCTGCTCACGCTGTCTCTCTCTCTCTCTCTCTCGCTCTCTCTCTCTCAAAAATAAATAAAACATTTAAAAATTTATTTAAAAAACCCATGAGGTTAATGATTCAAATAGTAAATTCCAGAACCAGAATACTTAGCTAGCTGGCAATGATTTATTTTCAAAGACATCAGTTGCTTAAAATATTTATTGAGCATCTATTATGTACAAGGCACTGTGTTGGGCACCAGGGATACATAAGTAAAAAGGAATCCTCCTGCTCTCTAGACAAGTATTTATTTATTGGAGGAGACAGATACATTAAAATATTCCAACATGATATGAGGTGAGTTATAAGAAAAGCATGAATGAGGTTTCATGAGAGAAGAAAGAGTTTTTACCTAAGTCAGGTACCTAAGAAAGCTGACAGCAAAGGTGGCACTTCCCCTGGGGAGGGAGAGTTCACCTGTGAGTTAATGAAATTGACCAATGACAGGTGATCTTTGGCAACATGTAGAAAAAGACAACTTTATTTTTGCTGTTTTGGAATCTAAAAACTTCAGCAAACAGAGTCATAATATCTATTCAATGGAAGAAGAACATAAAGAGATAATATAAAAGAACAAAAAGTAAGAGAACATCCTCAGAGATAGGAGAATGTATCCCTGAAATGCTTGCCTGCCATTTAGCAACAAATATGGCTGGCATAAAAATAAATAAGAGTGTCTGACAAGAACAAGGGGAAATAAAAGGAAGAGTCATGGGAACTAACAGGAACCTGCACATTGTCCAGGCTATCCACAAAGCGTGGTGAGATTAGAATGATTTTAAGAGACAAACTCAAATTGATAAGGGAACACCAAGATGAGAACAGAGAGGATGTCGACAGTAGGGACGGAGATAAATAACCTGTTGTTCAAGTACATGTCCAATAAGTCCTCGAAGGAGGGCTTGGCGGGGCCTCAGAGACTTGTCTGGTATAATTTATTGACAGGGAAAAGTAGACAGTCCTTTAAAAAAATTAATTCTTGGTTCTTGGTGACTAGTAACAGGAGAGGTTGGGAAATGAATGCTGGGAGTGAACATAAATACCCTTCTAGAGGGGAAAGTAGCACTTGGAAAAAATAAAGGTGAATTCTGACAAGAAGAAGTTGATTAAGAAGTAAGCGTGCTCAGAGATTGAGCGAGTGGTCAACCCCGGATGATTGACTGGAGGGTCTCACAAGGGCACATTTTCAGGTGGATGTCTGAGCATCCCTGGACATTCTGTGGTGGGTTGGGGAGGTATTGATAGGGGTTCGGAGCCTCAGTCTCAGGCACTCAGTGAGCTGCTTCTCTTTGAATGTACAAGAGGCTGAGATTGAGTGTTTGTTGAAAACAAAGAACATGCTGGGCACTGTGGTGGATGTTTTACATACATTGTCATTGCTTTCTCATCATCCCCTACAAGGTAGTTAGGATTATAACAAATCTGAGGGTCAGATAGGTTAAATAACCTGTCCAAGTTCGCATACTGAGTGGCAGATCCAGGATTTGAACTCCAGTCTGTCTGATTATAAAATCAGCTTACATTTTACAGTGTGTCTCAGTGGCTCAGGTGGTTGAGCATCAAACTCTTGATTTTAGCTCTGGTCATAACCTTATAGTCGTGAGATTGAGCCCTGCCTCATGCTCTGCACTGAGCATGGTACCTGCTCAAGATTCTCTCTCTTTCTCTGCCCCTCCCCCTACATACCTGAGCTCTCTCTCAAAAATAAAATAAAATAAAAATACTCTTCATTCAGTGAAATACTCCTATACATTTTTATGTTTCCATAATGAATAAGTCAATGCTAGTAGATGGTAGGAGCTCACATAAAGGTAACTAGCGAAAAACAGAAGTAGGTATATCAGGAGAAGGAGGACGGGGTCTGTGTAAATGGATTCTAACACCTATATGACTGAAAGGGCAGTTGTGAGAAACAAGGTAATATATGGTCAGCTCTGTCATAGGGTCAGCAGCCTAATAGCAGTTCAAACACTAAGAGGTCCTTCTTTGGATGGACACCTTGTGTCATATTTTTTCTATATGTTTTCTTTATGTTTGAACACCTCTAATAGGGTACCAGCTACTTGAGGGTAGAGATTTGCCTCATTTGTGTCTGTATTTCTCAAAGGGCTTTGCACATAAAGGACCCTGGTCAAGATTTATTGAATGTAGACAATTACAAATGAATGCGTATTAGAACTATACAGTATAAAAATTCCATCTTTCTCTTTACAATTACTAATGCCATGAATACTGTTATTTTCTTTATTCCTAATAACATATCTACCATGCTTTAAATATACACATATGTGTGTGTATATGTGTATCATATGGCTTACCAGGTACTTTATATAGATATATAACCAGTTTATGGGGCACCTGGGTGGCTCAGTCAGTTAGGCTTCCAGCTTGGGCTCAGGTCATGATCTCATGGTTTGTGGGTTCAAACCCTACGTTGGGCTCTGTGCTGACAGCTCAAAGCCTGAAATCTGCTTCGGATTCTGTCTCCCTCTCTCTCTACCCCTCCCCTGCTCGTGGTCTGTCTCCCTTTCTCAAAAATAAATAAACATTTTTAAAAAAGATATAGGGGGCGCCTGGGTGGCTTAGTCAGTTAAGCCTCCGACTTCGGCTCAGGTCAGATCTCACGTTTGTGGGTTCAAGCCCCACATCAGGCTCTGTACTGACAGCTAGCTCAGAGCCTGGAGCCTGCTTCTGGTTCTGCGTTTCCTTCTCTCTCTGCCCCTCCCCCTCTCATGCTCTGTCTCTCTTTGTATCAAAATAAATAAAACGTTAAAAAAAAGTTAAAAAAAAAGATACAGGACCAGTGTACTGAGAAATCCAAACTCAGTGATGTATAAACCTGATCCCTCTCCCTTTACTGTTTGCAACATGCTTATAAAATCTCCTTTCTCATTTTTTAATGATACTGTGGGCAGAATCCATAACCTTCCAATCATTTTCTGGAGTTAAATGTTCATCCAATGTACAAGTCTCATTTCATGCCAGATTTCATATCTGTCCCTCCCCTGCGCGGGCCAGCACTGTGACTTGGGAGGCGTGGTAGGAGAAAGGCGCTTGGGGCTCATTCTGGGACACTTCACCTTCCCTTCCCAGTGCTTGTTTCCTCTGATGTCAGAGGCTGGAGGGGCAAACATTACTTTCTTACCCACCCAAGGTAACTGTCCTTCCCTGCTGATTGGTTGTTCCTGCTTCTGTGAGGACCCTCACTGTCCTTCACTGTCCTCTGTAAGGCTGGATGTGAATGCTGGGTATATTTGGGATTCCTGAGAGGCCCCAGTCCAGTAAACCCAGCACTGTTTGACCTCTGTCACCTCAAACCCTGTAGGCCACACCAAAACCTCTTACTGTTGGGACCCTGATGAGAAATCAAGACCACTCAAGCCTAGTCAACTTCTGTCACCTTTGACCCCAGAACATCACTCATCCTTGCCAGGGCAAACCTTGGGAGTCAGGGCTGATATGAGGCCACTCCCATTTTTCTCCTCGCCGTTTCTCCCCAGTTCTCTTCTCACATGGGCAAAGGAAGCAGCTCAGCCAGTCTGCTGTATGAGGAGCTATCTAAACAGGGAATGTCCAGTTTCTCTCTTGTAGGGAACAGTCTCTGTGAGAGATCTCCTCAGCACGTCATCTCCTGGCCTTGAGGGCAGACAGGTGGTGGCTAGCAGACAGGGTGGATAGCAAAGTTAGTTTTGCTGCTTTGTAATAAGTCCCAAGGGGGATGACTGGCCTCAGTTGTTGACGGCAGCTTATAGATGTGGATTCTTTTGTCGGTGTTGAGTTCTAGCCGCCAATTCTGAGGCACAATGAAGAGTCCCAGTCCATCAATATATACCTAGTTACACATCTTTAACATACATGTGTGTACCCTGTGAGGTAAAATTCATCCCCCTCCTTTTAGTTAGGAAAACCAGGCTCAGAGAAGATAAAGCAAGTTGTCCCAAATTACACACAGTAAATGACAGAGTTGGCTTCAAGGAGAGTCAGCCTGACTCCAGAATCCATTCAGACTACCGGAGAGATGCTCTCTTAAGCAGAGGTGGGAAGTAGTGGGAAGAGATTTGGGTGGGGAGACATAGATCCATTCCTTTCCCTATTGGGTGCATAATTGGAGAATACAGTGAGAGGGAATCACAGAAGGAGTCAGACTAGCTCTGAGGTGGACTGCCCCCATCTGGCAAGGAGTCCGCTAGACAATAGCCATGAGGCAATGGCCCCTGGGGCATAACCATTAGAGCAGGGCCTAAAAAAAGGGATGGAACTCGAGGATGTCATGCTAAGTGAAATAAGTCAGGCAGAGAAGGACAGATACCATATGTTTTCACTCATTAGTGCAACAGGAGAAACTTAGCAGAGGACCATGGGGGAGAGGAAGAAGGAAAAATAGGGAGAGGGAGGGATGCAAATCATGAGAGACTCTTGAATACTGAGAACAAACTGAGGGCTGATAGGGAAGGGAAAGGGGATGATGGGCATAGAGGAGGGCACTTGTGAAGATGAGCACTGGGTGTTATATGGAAACCAACTTGACAATAAAATATTCAAAAAAGGGGGCCCCACATCCTCTGGTGCTACAGTTTGAATGACTCTTTCACCAGACATAGTAAGGAAAGCTGTTCCCCTTCCCTGGTGAATGGGCCTAAAGGCTCATCGAGTCAAGGCAAAATCTTCACATGACTACATCTGATGCTGAATGGAGAAGGTCCAAGTGACCAATCCTGGGGACTGATGTGTTTCTAAGGGGCAAATGGCCCACAGCACAAATCTATTGCTGGTACTGAGCACAGACCTTCTCCCCCTATGTGATACTAGTTGGCATGGTGGTTCTCAAAGTCGAGTCCCCAGCCAGCAATCCCCACATCACCGGGGGTCTCGTGAAGTACAAATGCAAAAGCGTGCCTCCTCCCACTCGCTGGACCTAAGAGTGAATCAGAAACTCAGCCAAGCAATGTTTCACCAAGCTCTACAGGTTATTCTCTCTCATTAGGTTTAAGCCAGGCTTACACAGTGTAATTGTCATACAGAAAACAGTTTGCCTTTTTAAAAGTAAAATTTGAATAGTTATGATAAATAGGTACAGTTCAAGCACCAAAATCAACATGTAAAATATTGTCATCACCCTCAAAAAGTTCCCTCATGCTCCTCTGTAGTCACTAGACTCTGACCTCCAATCCCTGGAAACCTGATTTCTGTCCTTTACGTTTTGTCTTTTGTAGAGTGTTGTGTAAATGGAATCATACAGTCGGCAGCCTTTTATACCTGCTTCTTTGACTTCACATAATGCTTTAAAAAGTATAGATGTTGTTGTACATTAATAGAACCTCACCTTTTTTTTATTGCTTTTTATCCTACTGTGCAAATGTAGCTGAATTTTTTTTTTTTTTTAAATTCATGCCCCAGGTAATAGACCCCTCGTGTTGTTTCCAGTTTGGGGCTTTTATGAATAAAGCTACTATACACATTCATGTACAAGTGTTTGTGTGGACATTTATTTTCATTTCCCATGGGTATATAGCTTGGAGTAGGTTGCTAGATCATCGAGAAAGTATATGCTAGTATTATAAGAAACTGCTAAATTGTCTTCCAAAGTGACTGTAACATTCGTATCCAACCAGTAATACGGTAAATAATATGTTTAATTGATCCACATCCGCTCCATTCCTTGACATTATCTAATAGTTGTCTGGTGGTTTCTATTTTTTATTTCCCTCATGATAAGTTATGCAGAGTATCTTTTCCTATGCTGATTTGTCCTTTACATCCCTTCTTTGATAAAGCGTTTATTTAAACTTATCCCTATTTTTAAAATTGTATTGTCTTTTTATTAGGTTATAAGCAGTCTTTATATGTTCTGGATACAAGTCCTTTAACAGATACGTGTTTTGTAAATATTTTCTCCCAATGCAGTTCATCTTTCATAGTTTTATTTTGTCTTTTATAGTCTTAACAGTTTTTTGAAGAATTGAAGGTTTTAATTTTGATGAAGTTCAGTTAATAAATTTTGTCTTTTACAGTTCATGCTTTTTGTGTCCTTCATAAGCATCTTTCCCCTAACCTATAAGATTTCAAAGATTTCCTCCTGTTTTCTTCTAGAAGTTTTATAATTCTATATTTTCATTTTAGGCCTATGATTCGCTTTGAAATAATGTTTGCATATGTTGTGAGGGTTGTTTTTTTTTTTTAATTTTCATATGAACATCTTACTGTTCTGGCATTATTTGTTTAAAACACTGTCCATTCTCTGTTAAATTACCATTGCACCTAGTCAATAAATCAATTGACTGTATGTGTGCAAGCCTATTTTTTACCCTCCATTCTGTATCATTTACATATTTTTCTACCTTTATAGCAATACCTCCTGTCTTGATTGCTGTAGTTTTATAGTAAGTCTTGAAATCAGAAAGTTTAAGTCCTCCCAAATCCTTCTTCTCTTTCAAAATTATTTTAGCCATGATAGGTCTTTAAACTTTCAGATAAATTTTGTAATTATCCTGTCAATTTCTTTGAAAAGTACCTTCTAGAATTTTGATTGAAATCACATTGACTCTTTGGATCAATTTGGGGCTTATTGATTTGTTAATAATAGTGAGTTTTCCAATTCGCTAACATAGTTTATCTTTCCATTTATTTAGGTCTGCTCTAACTTCTCTCATTAATTCTTTTTATGTAGTAGGATATGAACTTGCATTGTTTTGTTAGAGTTATACTGAGGTATTCCTTTTTTTTTTTTTTTTAATGCTATTGTGAAGGATTAGCTGTTGAAAAAACCAGTAATGGTATTTTATCCATAATGTTCTCTCCAGAATCCAGCCATGCCCAGCACTGGTTAAGGTGGGAGCTTTTCCATGAAACAAAACTATGTCTAAATCCAGGATCACCATTCTGGAGAAGCTTGTGTGAAAGAGCCCACATTCAAGTATCAGGCCACCTGGTTTTAAAGCCTTCCTCTGCCACTTCCTCACTTTATAACCACATTCTCCAGAGTTCAGTTTCTTCACCAATAAAATGGGCATAATAATCATATCTACCTCATAGGGTTGTTAAAAGATTAGATAAACAGTACAAATCCATGTCAGGCATATAGACATAACTCAAAACATGCTAGCTTTTATTATTTTTTTCTTAACTGTGTGACCTTTGGCAAGCTAACTTCAAAAAAATTCAATATCCACATTTATAAATTAGGGATAATGATACTATTAATAGGGTTGTATTGAAAATCAAACTAAAATAAAGCATTGAAATCACAGAGCACAGTGCCTGACATACAGTAAGCCCTTACTAATACCAACTACTAATAGTATCTGTGTTAGTACAGTGTCTGACATATACTGACATTAAGTAAATGAATATTTGAAAAATAGTTTCTGAACAATGAAGACAAGCCTTGGAGAAAAGCTTGTAGGGAAAATTCAAAAGCTGTAGAAGTTGCTGGTAGAATATTTAGATGATGCGCAGATTGACTTATTGAAAACTGGTTGTTTTCAACCATTCACACTAAATGGTTTTCCTCCATCATCCACAGAACTACCCCTCCCCCTACATTGCTTCTAAACTCATTGCAGATAATGGTGTTCAAGCTTCAAACTGAAATCAATCTATTTATTGTAGTGACTTCTAGTTACATACACCCAATTACCACTGTCATTAAGAAAGCAGTAGCTGTCGATATTGAGTAGCAATGTGACATTAGGCGTTCGATAATTATAGCTCCAAAGTATGGCCCTCTTATCTAGGAATATTAAAAACCTCAAGATAATACCTTTTGTCTTTAACCCTTTTCCTACTTTCTAAACAAAACAACTTTACCAACTAACTATTTGTGCACAAGACAGAGATATGTGGTTCTAAAAGACATTAAGTACTGATTGAGCAGTTTGGGCTATAGCATAATATTGGCATGGATGGTAACATAATCTCTAGAGAAATTAGCCAGTTTGATACTCCAGGCATGCATTAAGTATGTTTGCATGGATTTAAGCACCCTGGTTAATATGGGAAATCATAAATCAATGGTATATAACAGGAAATAGTGGATCAAGATTTAAGGTTTATAAACTTGTGTATCTCTGGCCAACTCCTCTGCCCTCTCTTTTCGTGTTCTTTGTCTGTAAAATATTGGGCCAGTGTAATGAGGTTGATTAGAACTTAATGATTCAGGTTTTATTCTCTAGTTTTAAGATGCATTATCTGCTTTCAAGTTTGTTACATTGTAGTAGGAAACAAGGGAGTCCTCCTGAAAAGGCAAATAGTTGTCCTAAACGCTTTTTGACTAAGAGTGAAATTAATAACCTCCAAGGTAGTAAAAATCAACATTATTGGAAGTATGAATTAAGTGAATACTGTAGAATATTTTCTTAGCTGTAAAATAGGTTTAATTATAAGTGTTTTGCAGTGTGTAGAATTAGTGAGTTAATGTTTTTTGGACTCCCAGAATATTAGAAGTACATTAAAATTTAGTTGCTTTCCCCACTGAACCTATTGTCTTTTTAAATCTTCCAAGATTTTTTATCTTGACGTAATGAGAAAAACTGTGCCCTTAAAGACATTTGAATCATAAATATGCCCCAGGATGGCAAAGATCCAGATCAGTCTTACTGTCTTCAAGGAACCAAACTATCTAGTATTTTTAATATATGTACATTTTGCCCAGTTTTACTGGTGCTGAATCATCTGTGCATTTTCTTCCTCGGTTCTTTGAAGTGGATCTAAGGACCCAGCTTTATATAACTATTACATATTGGGGTCTGATAAACAAGAACAACAACAAAAACAACTTAGGAATCACGGTGCCTGGGTGGCTCAGTCAGCTGAGCGTCCAGCTTCAGCTCAGCTCATGATCTCATGGTTCATGGATTCAAACTCCACGTTGGGCACCATGCTGACAGCTCAGAGCCCGGAGCTTGCTTAGAATTCTGTGTCTCCTTCTCTCTCTGCCCCTCCCCTACTCAGACACTATCTCACTCTGTCTCTCAAAAACAAATAATTTTCTTTAATTAAAAAAAAACTTAGGAATCATATTGCCCTGTGTTTGTATATCTTCTCGGTTACTTACACAACTGCATGATTTAGGAAAACTGCTAATTTTCTGGGAGCTTCAGATTCTTCATCTGTAAAATGGGAATATCCTCACTTCATAGGTTTTGGTTTTGGTTTTGGTTTTGAGATTTAAAAGAGACCAAGTAGATAAAGCCTTTAGCAGAATCCCAGGCCTATCACCAACTAATACCTATTGTTAAGTATACTTACACCACAGTAAAGTGGCCGTGGATTTTCATCATATCTCGTTCCGTTGGCTATAGTATTGAACTCTTCAGATAGCTTAAATTGAAGTAGCCTAAATGAAGCACCTAATTTTTAAAGTTTTTTAAAAAATGTTTTACTTATTTTTGAGAGAGAGAGAGAGAGGGAGAAGTGTGGGGGAGGGGCAGAAAGAGAAGGAGACACAGAATCTGAAGCAGGCTCCAGGCTCTGAGATGTCAGCACAGAGCCCGATGCGAGGCTTGAACTTACAAACTAAATGGCGAGAGCATGTGAGCCGAAGTCAGACATTTAACTGACTGAGCCACCCAGGTGCCCTAAAGCAGCACCTTATTTTAACTCCAACCCTATAGAGTATGGCTATTCTATATCTATTCAACAGAAAATTAATGATAACATTAATTCAATAGTATGAGATATATTATAAGGGAAGTTGAAAACATAATTAGGCTTGGGTACCTGGGTGGCTCAGTCAGTTAAGCATCCAACGCTTGATTATGGCTCAGGTCATGATCTCACAGTTTGTGGGGTCGAGTTCTGTGCTGTCAGCATAGAGCCTGCTGGAATTCTCTCTCTGTCGCTTTCTTGCTCTTGTGTGCATGCATACATGCAAGCTCTCCCTCTCTCCCAAAATAAATATATAAACATTTTTCAAAAAGAAAACAAAATTAGGCAGAAAAAATGTATATGTAGTGTGATACCAAATATATGAAAAATGCATAGAACAAAAGGTTGGAAAGAAACAATGCAGAAGGTTTAAAGTGGGTGGTAGAATATGATAATTTTTTTCCATTTTCTTCTTTTCAAAATGTGGACATTTTTTATACCTTTCAAAATATGTGTAAGGTTTTTCTGTATTTTCAACTTCTCAAAATTTTCTATTTTTTTTTAAAACAATGGACATAGGTTAAACAAATTACAAGATAGAAAGCCACATCTACTTGAATGCATAGGAAGGAGAACTCTGTGTATGTAAATTTTTAAAGAAGTTTTGGACATAGTTAAGAATTGTTAAGATTAGACCCCTCTCCGACAGGATTCTGCTACTTAGTAATCAGTTTTAGTTTGGTGAATATTTTTCAAATTCTCTCATAGTCTATTTCAATTATTTTTCTTGCTTTTCCACTTTGACCTTCTCCTTGGTATAACTTTAATTTAAACGCCAGTGTTATGTGTGCACTTGATCACTATGTTAAAAATGTATGAGGAATATAACTAGCCTATGATTGATACAATGTGTAAACATTTTTTAAGGTGAAGGATGCAAACTCCAGGTGTTCAGAATCCCGACAACTCCAGTTTTGGTTCTTGAAACAGACACTCACTTTGAAGCTACGGGCTTCCACCAGGACCTCCAAGGGCCTATCTAGCAGTATCCACTCCTCCAGTATAAACTTGGCTTATTCAGGCATGATTTTTTTTTCTTCCTTAAAGTATCATATCATTTTTCTAGCCTAGAATTAGTTATTGATTAGCAAGGTGGAGAAATCAGAATTTTAAGGTATTAAAAAATGGTTTGATGATCTCTGACCCCTCTTCTTAGTGCAGAGTGGCACACATTCTCCATAGTTAAACCAAGTTAAACTTCTGAAGAAGATTTTGAACTTTAGACAGAAAAAATGTTATCTCTTCCCCGAACACATGATATGTCATATCTACTCGATAAATATTAGTGAAATGAGGTTTAAATTTTGTCAACAGGCTTTTATTTTTTATATATATTTTTATCTTTATTGTTTTTCTTTTATAGTTTATTGTAGTTGGTTTCATTATAACACCTAGTGCTCATCTCAACAAGTACCCTCCTCCGTGCCCATCACCCTTTCCCTCTCTCCCCCACTGCTATCTACCTTGTTTGTTCTCAGTATTTAGGAGTCTCTTATGGTTTGCCTCCCTCCCTCTCCTAAATTATTTATCCTCTTCCTCTCTCCCATGGTTCTCTGTTAAGTTTCTCAAGTCTCACATCTGAGTGAAAACATATGGTATCTGTCCTTCCCTGCCTGACTTATTTCACTTAGCATCACACCCTCGAGTTCCATCCATGTTGCTTCAACTGGCCAGATTTCATTCTTTCTCATTGCCATGTAGTATTCCATTGTATAGAAAAACCACATCTTCTTGATCCATTCAGCAGTTGATGGACATTTAGGCTTATTCCATGATTTGGCTATTGTTGAAAGTGCTGCTGTGAACATTGAGGTACATGTGCCCCTATGCATCAGCACTTCTGTATCACTTGGGTAAATCTCGAGCAGTACCATTGATGGGTCATAGGGGAGTTCTATTGTTAATATTTTGAGCAATCTCCAGACTCTTCTCCAGAGCAGCTGCACCAGTTTACATTCCCACCAACAGTGTAGGAGGGTGCCCGTGTCTCCACATCCTTGCCAGCATCTAGTCTCCCTATTTGTTCATTTTAGCCACTCTGACCGACATGAGGTGGTATCTCACTCAGTGTGGTTTTGATTTGTATTTCCCTGATGATGAGTGATGCAGAGCATCATTTCATGTGTCTGTTGGCCATCTGGATGTCCTCTTTGGAAAAGTGTCTATTCATGTCTTCTGCCCATTTCTTCACTGGATTATTTGTTTTCCAGCTGTGGAGTTTTTGAGTTCCTTATAGATTTTGGATGCTAGCTCTTTATCTGATATGTCATTTGTAACTAGCTTTTCCCATTCCGTTGGTTGCCTATTAGTTTTGTTCATTGTTTCCTTTGCCATGCAGAAGCTTTTTATGTTGATGAGGTCCCAATAGTTCATTTTTGCTCATGATTTCCTTGCCTTTGGAGATGTGTTAAGTTAGAAATCGCTGCGGATGAGGTCAAGGAGGTTGTTTCCTACTTTCTCCTCGAGGGTTTTGATGATTTCCTGTCTCACGTTCAGGTCCTTTATCCACTTTGATTTTATTTTTGTTTATGGTGTATGAAAGTGGTCTAGTTTCATTCTTCTGCATTTTTCTGTCCAGTTCTCCAAATACCACCAGTTAAAGAGGCTGTCTTTCTTCCATTGGATACTCTTTCCTGCTTTGTCAAAGATTAATTGGCCATACATTTGTGGGTCCAATTCTGGGTTCTCTATTCCATTGGTCTATGTGTCTGTTTTTGTGCCAATACCATACTGTCTTGATGATTACAGCTTTGTTGTAGAGGCTAATGTCTGCTATAGTGATACCTCACATTTTGGTTTTCTTCTTCAATTTTACTTTAGCTATTTGGGGTCTTTTGTTGTTTGATACAAATTTTAGGATTTGTCTAGCTTTGAAAAGAATGCTGGTGCAATTTTTATTGGGATTGCATTGAATGTGTAGATCATTTTGGGTAATATTGACATTTTAACAATATTTATTCTTCCGATTCATGAGTAGGGAATGTTTTTCCATTTCTTTGTGTCTTCTTCAGTTTCCTTTATGTTTTTTTATGGTTTTCATCATAAAGATCCTTTACATCTGTGGTTAGGTTTATTCCAAGGTATTTTATGTTTTTGTGTGTGTGTGCAACTGTGAATGGGATCAGCTTCTTGATTTCTCTTTCTGATGCTTCATTATTGGTGTATAAAAATGCAACCATTTTCTATACGTTGACTTTGTACCCTGCAACTTTGCTGAATCATGAATCAGTTCTAGTTGGCTTCTGGTGGAGTTTTGGCTTCTGGCTTCTGCCAGGTTTTCTATGTAGAGTATCATGTCATCTGCAAAAATTGAAATCAACAGGATTTTAAAATGTTCACACTGTTAGGAATTTTCATAAAGGAGATGGAATGATTTTGAAAAAAACAGAAATTATACTTCATTATCATCTTGGGGCATCTGAGTGGCTCAGTTGGTTAAGCGTTCGACTTCAGCTCAGGTCATGATCTCACTGTTCGTGGGTTTGAGCCCCACATTGGGATCTGTGTTGACAGCTCAGAGCCTGGAGCCTGCTTCAAATTCTGTGTCTGCCTCTCTCTGCTCCTCCCCTGCTCATGCTTTCTCTTAAAAATAAGTAAACATTTAGAAAAATAAAAACAAAGTTTATCATTATTTTGCTAACAAACAACAACACAAACAGACAAAGTCTCTATGATGAGTTTCCATGGCACTTAAAATAACCCTTAACTTTGGCCTAAAAACCTCATGTGAATTGGCCCCTCCCTACCCATCTCTCCAAGTTTACCTCATACCATTGCTACCCTTTTTTGTTTTGCTTTGCTTCTGTCACATATTTTGTGATAAATATTCTCGTTCTTACCTCTGAGCTTTTGCAGTTGCTGATCCCTCTGCATGGAATAGTTTTCTCCACCTTTTATCTCCCTGGCAAGTTCTTGTTTAGGTTTTATCATCTCCTCAGAGAGAACACTCCTGCTAGTCATATGTGAAGTTTTTCTCCTCAGTCACTGATCTCATCACTGTTGTATTCTTTCATAGAATTGTTCTCTATCTGAAATGGCTTTTTTATATATTTGTTCACATATTTATTCTCATCAAAAGAAAAACTGAGAAAGCAGAGACTTTCTATCTTCTACTACTGATTCTCTACTCCTGGAGAATATCTGTGGATGGAAAGCAAGGAAGGAAAGAAAGAAGGAAGGAAGAAGAGACGGAGTTCAGATCAAGTCATCCTTACAATTATCCTGTGTAGTACAATCCATAATCTAAATTTTTCATATGAATAAACTGAGGTAAAGAAAGTTACTTATTTATATAGTTATCATAGCTACTGAATGGGATAACTGAGATTCTAAATAGAATCTTCTTGAATTCAAGAACAGATCTTTATCCTAAAAGAACATTCTGGAAATTCTACTTCAACCATGGTAGAGTAACTATTACCAGATTTACCCTTGCATTGTAAACAGCTAGAAAACTAGACAATGTATATTAAACAGTTGATTTTAGAAGGGGGGTGTAATAGGAAGCTCAAAAATGTAATCCCTAATATAAAGGAAACAACCGAGGTGAAAACTGTGCTTGTTCTTGCTTTCTGCCTAGAGGTGCTTTCCGGATTACAGCAGAGGAAAGGAGAAATCAAGCATAGCATGGACAAATCGAGATGAGGAGGTTATGATTAGAATTCAGTGAAACTGAAGTGTCTGGAAGTAATAGGCACAGATACAGAGAAGAGTTTAGCATGCAGTAGAAGAGCTCCAAAAATATTCATATGAATCCCCTTATGGCTGTTACTGAATACAGGCTTATGAATGTGTAGGGTAAACCCCTATTTAGCTAGGGAAAGGACAACTAGGGAGTTGTAAGGCAAACAACTCCCAGAGCAGACCCAGGAATTTGAGTTCTGAACATCGAGAGTAGAGAAGTATCAGCAGACACTGAGGGAAGTCCTTAGACACCCAAGAAGGGTCATGCCTTAGTGGTTGAGCAAATCTTGTTCTAGAGTAGTCTAGAGTACTTTAGACCTTCCATGACTTAGCTTGAAAACAAGCCTTGAAGTGATCAGGCTGAGCCACAAGGAATTGCCAAAATGAACTTTGACACTCTTTAAAGGAAGATAACAAAAACAAGAAAGTTAATACCAAAAACATTTATAATGGCCAACATCTAAAAAACAAAAGAACAACAGCAAAACAAAACAAAAACAAACACAACTCCTAAGGCATATGAAAAAGGAGGAAAATATGACCTATTACTAGAAAAAATAAAGCACCTGGGTGACTTAGTTGGTTAACCATTCAACGTCAGCTCAGGTCATGATCTTGTGGTTTGTAAGCTGGAATCCCGGGACAGGCTCTGTGCCGAAAGCTCAGAGCATAGAGCCTGCTTTGGATCTGTGTCTCCCTCTCTCTCTCAGCCTCTCTTCTTCTTGCATTCTGCCTGCCTCTCTCTCTCTCTCAATCAATCTCTCTCTCTCTCCCTCTCTCTCTCAAAAATAAACAAATATTTGCCTTGCAGAAGCTTTTTATCTTGATGAGGTCCCAGTAGTTCATTTTTGTTCTTGATTCTCTGGCCTCTGGGGATGTGTTGAGGAAGAAATTGCTGCGATTGAGGTCTAGGAGGCTATTTCCTGCCTTTTCCTCAAGGGTTTTTATGGTTTCCAAAGGAAACCATAAAAAAAAAACTAATAGGCAACCGACAGAATGGGAAAAGATAGTGGCAAATGGCATATCAGATAAAGGGCTAGTATCCAAAATATACAAGGAGCT
>PJEM01018165.1:0-19605 GCA_004023845.1 Helogale parvula
AAAAAAAAAGAATGTTTTCTCTTCAAAGATGATAAGAAGCCTGGCCAGCGTCCAGGGGGCTTGGCTCAGACCTCACCCAGAAGGGCAGTGCTTCTCAAACTTGAATGAGCATATTCTTCCATCTCCATCCTTCTCTTGGGTGGAGCCAGAAATTCTGCTTTTATTTTTCTTAACTTCTATATGATTCTTATGCAAGGGGTCCTCAGACCACACTTTGAGAAATTGTGGCAGGGCTGAACTTGCAGTCATCAGCGTTTGATTAAGTAACAGCTAGCCAGGTTAGATGTGGAGAGGAAACAAAGCTATGCCCTTGGTTTCGTTAGCATCACGTTTAAACACGCCTCCGGCTGCCATGGAAAGTTCCCAATTGCTATAGTACTGAATGAACTTGCTTCTTTCCCAAAATGTGCAAGTTTAATAGGACGCCAAACATGGCTTTCATCTCCATCTTACTTGCTGAGAATAAGGACAATTCCCCTGGAGAGCAACTGGATAATTTGAAGCACTTATCTTTATAGGGTCTTGACTTTATAGGCTTTGCTTAGGTCACCATGAGCCAAGACTTTGCTTTTTGAGGTGTGTCAGTCAGTTTCTATCAATGTGTTCATTGTCTCTCATGGAGCAAGTTAACTCAACCATTATGTAGTGGAAGTACCTCTTGGTTATCCAGTCAGGAAAGGTGGGGAAGGGATGAAAGGCCATAATCCGCCCTGCAGCACCTATTCCCTGTCCTCATTGTTGATGGTGAAACTCAGTAACCAGGCTAGTTACTCAGTAGAGCTAAGAGGAAGGGAACTCCAGTGATGGCCCCGGTCATGTGATCTTGAGTGGTTGAGCAGAGGCAGTACCGGACATGGATTTTCCTGGCCAGTTTTACTAGGTGCTTAGTGATGGATTGGGCTCAGGTAGGAAGAGTTAGCCATTGAGTCTCCTAATGGTTTCTTTTGTCAATCAGAGCTGGTTCATGCCCTGAGTGAAAGGGATTAGTGACTTCAGTGAGGCACCCTCTGTAGAGAATGGGATCCAACAGATCTTCACAGATCAGTGAGTATTTTGTGATTGTCCAACTAATGGTTCCTGGTAGGAATGACATTATTGAAGAAGACCTAACCCGAGGAGGTAATAGGCCTCTCTACTACCACTCTAGTGAAGCAGTGCTTACTAGTATTATTTTTACCCCTGGGACTTAGTCTGTAGTCCATGACTGGAAGGCTGCTTCCCCAATTTGTCCATCCCTCAGCCCCCACCAACTCTGACAACTATTAATTCATTCACTGTATTTACAATCTGTTTTGTTTGCTTTTAGATTGGAGATACTAGTGAAATCATTCTTTGCCTTATTTCATAATAAGACATAATAGCATAATACTCTCTAGGTCCATCCATATTGTCACAAATGGCAAGATCTCATTCCTTTTTATGGCTGAGTAGTCGTTCGTGTGTGTGTGTGTGTGTGTGTGTGTGTGTGTGTGTGTGTGTGTATCATCTTTCTCATATGTAAGTGGACCACTTAGGCTGCTTCCGTTTCTTGACTTTTGTCAATAATGCTATAATAAACATAGGTGTGCACATATCTTTTTGAATTAGTTTCTTTGTTTTCTTTGAGTAAATACCACGACTGGAATTGCTTGATCATATGGTAGTTCTGTTTTTATTTATTTATTTTTTGAGGAATCCCCGTACTATTTTCCACAGCAGCTGCACTAATTTACATCCCCACCAAGAGTGTACAAGGGTTCCTTGTTCTCCACATCCTCACCACCACTTACTTTTAATCACTTTTAATCATTTTGATTCCAGCCATTCTGAGAGGTGATATTTCATTGTGGTTTTTATTTGCATTTCCGTGATGATTTGTGATATTGGACATCTTTTCAAGTATCTTTTGGCCATCTCTATGTCTTCTTTGGAAGTTTTTCTTTTCACATTTTCTGTCCATTTTTAATCAGATTATTTGATTGATTTTAGTGTTATATACTCTTATTATATATTTTGTATATTAACCCCTTATCTTCTCCCATTCAGTAGGTTGCCTTTTAATTTTATTACTGGTTTCCTTTGCTGCACAGGAGCTTTTTATTTTGGAACAGTTCCAATAGTTTTTGTTTTTTTCAAGCAGTTCTTATTAGTAAATGTGTTTTTTAAATTTATTTTGAAAAAGAGAGCGTGCGTGAGAGAAAGAGCGAGCGTGAGCGAGCATGCATGTGTGCGCCCAGGGGAAGAGCAGAGAGAGAGAATCTCAAGCAGGCTCTGTATGAATAGCCTGACACCAGGCTCAATCTCATGAACCATGAGATCATGACTTAAGCTGAGATCAAGAGCTAGACGTTCAATCGACTGAGCAATCCGGGTGCCCTGTGAATGTTTTTAACTCATGCAGCTACTGACTGAGAGTGCTGAGTTCCTGCCATAAAGATGTGTTTTAAAATATCTGTGATGGGGGTGCCTGGGTGGCTCAGGCTGTTAAGCATCTCCACCTTTTGGCACCTTTCTTATTTGATATGCTGACCATGCTCAGCTCAGATCATGATCTCACGGTTTGTGAGTTTGAGGCCCGTGTCTGACTTGTGCTGACAGCTCGGAGCCTGGAGCCTGCTTTGGATTCTGTGTCTCCCTCTTTCTTTGTCCCTCCCCAACTCACTTTTGTTTCAAAAATAAACATTAAGATTTTTTAAAAATAAAAAATAAATAAGTAAAATATCCATGATGAGTACTACGTGCCCCCTTACAAATGAGGGTATGCAGTACTAATCCTTCCACATAGAGCTAATCTTTGTTGTAAGCATCTAGTAGTAGTAGTTTGGCTCAGATGTTAAGAGGTAGTTAGAACGGATGGGGTCTCATTCTCTATAAGGATATAAAAGTACTTTTTCCATATTGATGAAGAATGTTTACGACTGTTATTTATCATCACAAATGCTTTTTATAATTGCAAATTTTATTAACATCTGTCCCATATACTCCTGCCAAAAATTTCTTTAATTGAGAACTTCGTTTATTGTGCTACGCTTATTTCTACCACAGCAAAAACTTGATGTGGTTGGCAAAACTAAAAGCTGCACTTACACGTTGAATTTGGATTCAGTTTGAGACTGGAAAGGAGGCATGGGTTGGGGGGGGGGGAATGCAAACCATTTGGCAGCCAAGCTATGGTCCTTGCCCCTCGTCCATGAGCTCTGTGCCCACTTGAGATCCTGAGTCCGGGAGCCTTCTGGGGCTGATGCTGCAGTCAAGGCAGGACCCAGTACTTTGGAGGTTTTCCCAAAGAGATCAGTGGTACTGATGACCAGTGCACCTTAGGGAATAGTACTTGGAACACTCAGTGTCTCTGTTGTCTCTGTCAGCCTTCAGTTCCAGCTTGGCGTTTTCTCCACTCTGATGGGTTCCCCATAATGCTTTCCTCAGTTGTCCCCCTTCCTGTTATGTAATGAAAAGGCCAAGAGACAAAAATTCTGTTGTGCAGCTGCTGAGTTCCTCTGCTTTGGTAATAAAGAGCAGCCTCACCATGGATTCTAAACTCTTTAACAACCGTATTATCATTCAGAAGGGAGAAGGGAGCAAGTGAAATAGAGAGGAACGCATGGGCGGTACGGTGTTGGTCCATGTTCCTTCTACCAACACTGAAGTAAGTCAGGCTTGAGACTAGACTTTGCTACCAGCCCGCTGTCTCAGCTTTGTACCTTCTCCCGTGGTGTTTCAGCCCATCGTACCCCCTTCCGTCTCCGTCATCCCGTACCTTGTGCGCCTCTTCTAGCTGATGTGTATGCCCCTAGCTTCTTCATGGAACGTGGGACGTGCACAGGGTTCATCTCCTTGCTGACAGGCACCTGTCCTCATTCCTGACCTCTACTGTTTTTATGATACACAAGCTCTTTAGGGTAACAGTTTCTGTTTTTCTTGGTAGGCTCCCATTGAAAACTAGACATCTTAGAGTCTTGCTGTTTATCCACAAAACTTGTTGTACTGCCTGTGCCCCTCATTAAGCCAGGGTTTTATTTATGGCCATCATTTTTAAGGACCATATAAAGAGTCATTGCTTCAGTTATTTCTGTCCATAAACAGTAGGTAGGTTTTTCTGCTCCTCTACACAGCTTGTTTTGTTTTGGTTTTTTGGGTTTTTCGTTTTTTTGTTTTTGTTTCATTCTCCCACATGCAAGTGTTCCAAGTCTCCACCTTTTGGCACCTTTCTTATTCGACATGCTGACCATGCCAGGCAGGGGGATAAACTTGGCTCAGTCAAGAACCAAACTAGCCATCCAGCCTGTCAGTTACACTTGTCCCCAGCAGGCAGCTTTTATAAGCCAGCTGCCTAGCATTTTGTCTCTGATTCCTTGGCTGCTCCTTCTTCCTTTTTTAAAGAACACCAACTTTGCAGCATTAATTTTTGCCAAGCCCTTGGTAACATTCATCCTTACTGTGCCAGAAACAACAGATTCTTGGCAGAAAATAGGTGTCCTGGACACCTAGATGTTACTTTGGGTTGGGGCCGTATCAGGCAAGATTATAAAAACAATACTCATGTGGATTGCAAATTACTGGGTTATTCATTTGAAAGAAAATTTGATATTTTGATGAATTGAACTCTATGGAAGGATCTACAATGAGAATCAGCTCCTTTCCAGGGACCTGAATTTAATTGTCTGGCCCAGTTGCTCTGCTGTGTCTCGTAAACTGGGGTCAGAGACCTCCTGCTTCAGAGTCACCTGGGATATTCTTTTAAAGTACTTCCCTGGAGAAGGGTCCCAGGAATCTGAAATGTTAGTACTCTTACCCAGGAGATTCTTGGGCCACCATATTTCTGCATAAATTCTTCCTGAACAGG
This sequence comes from Helogale parvula, assembly GCA_004023845.1. Taxonomy (NCBI): domain Eukaryota; kingdom Metazoa; phylum Chordata; class Mammalia; order Carnivora; family Herpestidae; genus Helogale; species Helogale parvula. The sequence goes on from PJEM01018165.1 coordinate 4,823, forward strand.
CTTATTTGTGTTAGCTCTTATGAGAAATCGGAGTATTATCAAAAGGGTAATTGATGTTGCAGGTGTTACTTTCACTAGACATACTGCCTAAGAGAAGGTAGACTATGTTGGGTCTGCCAGTCAATGTCAGTTAAGCCAATATCTGGACATATGACAGATGGGGCATAGAAACAGGGTTGTGGGTGTTTTTAGTTCTTCTGCAGTTTGAGTCAGCATTCTCAGCAAGATTTTTGTCACAGGATATTTGTCCTGCAATTTAGATGTCCTGCTTGTAGGTGGCAGTGGCACCTCCTTTGCATAAAATCATTTCAACAAGTGTTCTTTTTTTAAATTTTATTTTTTGAGAGACAGAGACGGTGTGAATGGGGGAAGGGCAGAGAGAGAGGGAGACACAATCTGAAGCAGGCTCTGCACTCTGAGCTGTCAGCACAGAGCCTGACGGAACCCGTGAACTATGAGATGATGACCTGAGCCGAAGTCGGCCCCTTAACTGACTGAGCCACCGAGGCGCCTCAACAAGTAAATATTTAGATCCCTAGTAGAAGGATTTTATTTTATATATTTTTAAGTATCAACACCTTTTTATAAGTTGATAAACTTCTCCCTTTTCGTTGTGCGTGATCAACTTCATGAAGCCTTTTCACGCTCTCATCTTGGAGTAAACCTTAGGTCAGTACAGACAGCATCAGACGCTGCCATCACTTACCCCTGGCTGTGGGTGTTTCTGCTTCGTAAATCTCCTTAGGCTGCAGCAGTGATTTTCCACCACTCTCAGTTCTTCCAGAACAACTCCCTCATCTCTGCAATGAAGGTGCACCTAGGAGCGCCGGGGTGGTTCAGTCAGTTTACTGTCCGACTCTTGATTTGGGATCAGATCATGATCTCACACTTGGTGAGTTAGAGTCCCACATCAAACTCTGCTCTGATAGTGCAGAGCCTGCTTGGGATTCTCTTTCTCCCTCTCTCTGCTCCTCCCAACCCACTCTCAAATAAGCATTAAAAAAAAAAAAGATGCACCTAGAGACAGGTGGATTCTGAGAGTGTCACATTCGTAGAGTTGACTCCTCAGGCATCAATCAGAAGTGTGCTCCTTCACTTCTTTTCAAAGATAATGACCTCTTCCTCCTCTTCTTCCCAAAAATAATTTTTTCTAACTGTATTTTTGAATTTGGTCAGGGGCACCTGACTGGCTCAGTCGTAAGAGTATGTGATTCTTGACCTCGGGGCTGTGATTTCAAGCTCCATGGTGCTACATGGTAGGTGTAAAGATTACTTAAATAAAACTTTTAAAACAACCTGTGTACCTCACCACTTACACACAATGGCTTTTGTTGGCAAAAATGTAAACAAAAATTGAAACTTACCTGATTTGAATAGTTGCTGTCTATATTTTCAGAAAGACCTTCTATTTTTTATCATAGCAAAATATTAAAGTAGAAAAATTAAGTTTTTACACATTTTTAATCTTGTTTCAGTAGAATGGCTTTTAACACAGGCAAAGTCTGTTCCCTGAAAATGTCTACAATCTACATATGTACATGTTTTTAAAATCTGTACATACGTATCTGTGGTGGAAACCTGCCCCGTCGTGCCCGGAATTGAATTGCCTTTTGGAAGAGAGCACTCACGTGGTCAGTCAGTCTTAGATTGTAGAACTACATATGGTCTTTCCTGCCAGAAATCTCAATTTTACAAAGCTCTTGAGCCCTGATTGTCTCACTAACTGCAGTAGTAGCCTCTGTATTCCCAGTGGTCATTCTAAAATAGAGAATTATTTCTGAGAGAGTCAAGAATCTCATATGAAGCCCTTAACTTCTTATTAAAGTATAAGAGTTAAGAGGAGGCAGCATAGGAAAATTCTACAAGCTTGGCATAGGGATGGCACCTTCTCTTCACAGGAGAAGAGACACAGGATCGCTCAGAAAGAGTTGAGTTTGAAATTCAGGATTTAAGTGCCATTTCCAGGGTGTGATTGTGGGAAAGTGTTTCAGCCTTTCTGAGTCTGTTTTCTTATCTGTAAAGTGGCTATAATCTCTTCCCTAAGGGTTGCAGTTAGAGTTAAGTGAGAGAATATTTATAAAGAATTCAGCACAATACCTGGTAAAATTATATAGATGAGTAAATAGATACATTTAAAATACATGTGTGGGTTCTATTTTTGTTTCTCCACTTACCCTGTAAGTTTTATCTAAATGCTTTGTATCTCAGTTGAGTTGTCCCTAAAATAATGGTAAAAAACCATCCTCTATTTTCATGAAAATCCAGATATCCTGGGCGACATCTTCAGATTTAAACATTCACTATATAACTTTCTTCATTATAATCTATCAAAAATTTAGCAGAGGCAACAAAGATAGGCTTAAAAAGCACTCTCCTGCATAAATACTTAAACCTGGCTGGGACAAGATATGGATGCTAGTTTAGTGAATGGCTGGTTCTGTCTTTGAAGCATAAACACAATACACATACTTATGTATTATCAATAGTAGAGAAGAAGTTCACAAATGAGCTCATGTCTGCTGTAGGTGGATGAGATAATGTCTGTGTAGTGCTTAAAACTCCTCAAATTCAAGCTACACCTGCCATCTCTGGCTATCTTGATGCTTTCCCATGGAGACTTGGTCTTATCCAATGCCACTGTGCACCCAACTGAAACATCTTCTGGAGGAGAGATTAAATTTTCTATGCCAGGAAGCTAGGGATGCCTTCTAAATCATGGTCTTCGAGTTAGGACTGTATCAAGCTATCATAGGGTGATGGTTATCAGTCTTTTTTTTTAGGTGGTGTGATGAAATGAAACATGATAGAAACCAGGCCACTGGGGACTAGGTCTACCTGTGCCTATTCCTAGCAGACCTAGTGCACCTAAAGAAATAGACTCGCTTTGTATAACACACTTTGAAATCTAGAACCATGAGAATACCAGCCATATTTATTCTTGCACTAGGCTGCCTCAAGCAACATGAATTGGGCCTGAAGGCAAAAATGGAGATACTGTTCTCATTAATAAAATTCGGAAGCTTCAAAGCTTCTGAATAGAAATGTCCTATTGGTGAGGACTGGCTTGTCAAGGACCCTCTGCTTTGCCCCAAATTTTGCTTCTGTCTTGTGGTTCTCCTGTTTGTTTGATTGCCCCTATTACCATCCCACTGACCATACTAAGGCACCTTGCTTTAATATTTTGTCTTCCTTGTAGACCATAATTCTTTGCTCAATTTATGTAATCCATCTAAAACAGGCTAGAGCTTCCAAAAAAAAAGTTAAGCATAAAAAAATAACAGAAGAAAAATTGAAATGGAAGGTCAAATGTAATCCAGTGTTCTAGCTTAAAGTTTCAGATTCTTAGGCAATTAATATACTCTTCTGTCCCCATTTACATGGAATCCCAGAGGAAAGCATGAACATGAACTTCCCAGATCTCTTACTTTTTACCTTCAGACCTATCATTGGGTGGATGCTTCTGTGACATCTGCCCAGGAACATCCCACTGGCTATGTTGATTCTTCATAATGTGGATCAAAGAATGTGAAATGCACTTCTCTCTGCTACCTCATCCCTGCCTACTTAGTTTTGGCCTCTATTCTTACAATCACTGCTTCTCCCCAGATGACTGGAATTAGTAATGATCTATCCCTTGCAGTAGGGCTGGGTCCATATAAACCCATCAGCACATAAGTATAATAAAGCCTCAATCACATGCATCTAACTGCTCAGTCCTGGGACTGGAGTAGGAGGTATAGGTAGAAACACCAGTAAACAGAAGTTATTCTTTACTTTCTCCTTTCTCTAGATGCTCCCTTTACTGATCCATGATACTTGCAAGTGCTCAACCTTTTCCTTTTTAATGTTTCTAGGGTGTATCATTAAGGCATGACTGTGTGAGAACCATATAGATCAAACAGATCTAGTGAAACAGACTGTACTGCATGAAGAATCATATAACCAGAACAGAACAGAGGGTGGTTAACAACGTGGTAGAGGGGTGACAGCCCTCTGTGTAACTGACTCCCTTCTTCATTTTCCCCCAAAACTTGGCTGGCACAAGCCAGCCCGGTGCTGAGTGCATATCGTGAGGTTCTTGATAGAAAAATGCTATGTTGACTTTAACAACAAGAGTATGAGGTTCCCACCATCTTGGTTTTAGGGAGCCCCCCAAAAAATGCATTGAGTGCACTGAGGAAGACGTTACATAGATTTATGGAAAATGGAGAGTCCATAGGCTTTCCCGTCTTTGACTTTCTACATAGCAGAGCGAAATGAATACCTAGTTCCTGGCTTTCTCTGTGCTCTGGAATCTCAAGGTTTTCTGTAGGACATTTGGGAATGTAGTGCATCTCTAGGCAAAGGACAGGGCTGGGGAGAAGGATGAAGAGCTATTTCAGAACAGATGTCAACAGAGCCCTTCCCTCCGTGCTGAGAATCTGTAAACACATGCCGCATGCCTGCCAGGCAGAGTGACTGAGGCATGGGCTCCAGAGCACAGAGACAATGAGCTGACCTCCTAGGGGACTCTCTCACTGGAAACAAATTAGCTTTGATAGACGAGTGGCCTTTGCTCATTCTTGAGGAACATAGAGGTGGGAGCTCAGGCCTGTGTGGAGTTTAATTAAGGATGGCAGCTGATGTAGCAGGTCATATGGCTCTGTGCTCTGGACTCCATTTATGTCACAAGTTAGTACTTGCATTTTGTTTTCTTCCAGATACTCCTGTTGCCCTGTCTTCTCTCCTGCCACTGCCCATGTGTCGTTCTGTGCGCTGTTAGACCAGTGTGACCTTATCCCCAAGCGTGGGCTCCAGACAGGGACCACACTCTAGAGGTTGAGAAACTGAACTGTATGGAAACTGTGTAAGCCAGCGCAGGTACAGATCTCTCCTGTGAGGTGCTTTCTCCCTGTGCCCTCTATTTCCCATTTCAGTGTGTCCATCTGTACCAGTAATTAAGTCATGACCACCTTGGGACTTTAAATATCTGGAAGGAAAAGAAAATTGTCATTGGCACATGTCTAGTCTTTGTATTATTGGTGGCCCTTCATCAGAATAGATGACGGCAGTGCTGGGGGAGTGCTTCTGTGGAGCAGACCCAGGGAAGAAAGAAGGGGGACTTTGAATCCTTTGGTCTCCTGTCAAGGCAGGAACTCTAGCTCTGAGGCCTATGAAAGTTTCTGCCAAAAGAGTGGAGTAGATTTGGTTCTTGTAAAAGTGAGCATGAACGTTGAATTAGCCACGAGGTACCCTTTAAAGTGCCAACCATAACTGCAGACCTTCCTGAATGGAAAAGGTCCAAACCACATGCTTGAGTGAAGAGGAAGAAACACTCAAACCCTGGCCCTGTTGCTTCCTATTCCGGTGACCTGAGATCCTAGTAGACGAAGTGGTGGGAAAGAATCTCTGTAAAATTCTGGGTGATGGCACTGTATTTGGAGAAACTGAGTTGAATGATACATGTTTATGGGTAAGCCTTTAGGGAAATGCTCTATCATAATATATGCTGCTTATAATGATGCTCTGTGCACTCTAGAAACCCTTTGTGGATGTGACGTTCTGTCCTGCATTAACAGTTCCTTGCTTGCTTAAGTCCTATACAGATGAGTTAATTACTTACAGCAAGAGCAGACTTTGAAAACAAAGCAAGAAATACACAGAATAAAAGCTGTTGTGCCCTGATAATAGTTTGTCCTATAATAACTTTGCAATTTTTTTATAATACCCGAATTCTAGGAAGACTAGGATTTTAGGATTTCGGACTATTTTCAGAGACCCTGAGAGGAAAAGTACTTAGTAGAAAAGTCCTCAAAAGTGAAGTGGGTCATAGGCCCTTAGCCTTTAGGATAGGATTACACATTGTTGACTTGGGGGTCTGGAAACTTTCATGAAGGGAGATAATAACCCAGCAAGTAGAATGTCATCTTACTTGAGGGTATTGAGGTTGGGAAGAGGGGTGACGAATATACAAAATTCTTCAAATTTAAAGGAAACTTAGAGATTACCATTTCATTATTTTAAAAATGAAAATGTTGAAGTGAGAGAGGTTATCTGTGCTTTGGTAGCAGGCTTTCTGTAGCTTTTAAATTGGAGCTCCATGGAAACAGTTCTACCTATCTGAGTATTAGACATGAACTGTTGGTGACTTCTGGCCCTCATTCCTGTTACTGTCCTCGTGTCCATGTTCTTCAGCGTCTTGTAGGAAACAAGGCTTGGCATGTTATATTCCTAAGGAGGATGGCATGTCACAAACCTGGATTGTAAACTCCTACAGAGCAATGATTTTGGGTGTCTTTGTATCTTTCTCAATACCATGTACTGTGTTTTATATAAATGTAATACTTAAATATTTGCTGATTGAAAATATTCTAGGGTGAAAAATACTTTAACACTTTCATCAGTGGCAAGAATCATGTAGAGTTAAGTGTATAGACTTTGGGGACAGACTTCCTGGATTTGAATCCACCTCCACCAAATAGAAGCCATGACCTAAGGCATGTGACTGCACTTCTTTGTGCCTTAGTTTCGTTGGTTGTAAACTGGAATATGAATAACTCCTATCTTTCAGGGTAGTTGTAAAAATTAAATGAGTTAATATTTTCAAAGCACTTAACACAGGGCTTGGCACAGAGAAGGTGAGCATTAGCTATTCCTCGTCAGTGTGCAGCAAAAGCTGTATTTGACTGTTGTTGAGAAATATTCCAGAACAAGTACAAATATTATATCACTGGAGCACATAATAAATTAGAATGATTTTTGTAGGGACCAGCAGTTCTTCTGGACATTTCTTGTTGAGAATTATATGTATATGCCTCTTAATCCTCTCTAATACTGATTTTTATACTATAGTAGCCAGGTTTTCTCTTTTCTTTTTATTTATTTTGAGAGAGATCAGGGGAGGGGCAGAGAGAGAGAGGGAGAGAGAAAACTCCAAGCAGGCTCTGCACTGCCAGCAGAGAGCCTGACGCAAGGCTCAAACCCACAAACTGTGGAACCATGACCCAAGCCAGAACCAAGAGTCAGATGTTCAACCAGCTGAGCCACCCAGGTACCCCAGTATCCAAGTTTTCCTAACAGGTAAATAGATTAGCTATTGTGGTCACGTTGTCTAGAGCCACCTTGTGGCCTGTCCACTGCCCTCTTATAAATGACTGTGAATGATATCTCAGTGCCCCCTTCCTTTGGTCCTACTTAGGCATCAGTGTAGATCAGTGTCTATTTCCTTTTCCTTCTTCAGCAAGGCTATGTGTTTTTCTATGTGTGCTGCCAGCCTCACTGAAGTTGCTCCTGACATTTTGGTCACTGTTTCCTTGAGACTTAGACATTTTCTCCATCTCATCCTTTAGAATGCAGCTTGAAACCCATCTTAGCTTGAATAAGAGAAGTCCACCTTTTATATTCCTCTTCATCCATCCATCCACCTGTCGCTTTGATTCATAGGCTCTTTCTTTGCCCTTGAGATGTTATTGTGTGGTCCCCTACTAATATGAGTAGGTATCCTCATTCTGGTTTTATTTCCACAGTATGTTCCTCCAGATCTCTGCGTCTGCAATTTTGTGCTGGAACAGTCCCTCTCTGTGAGAGCCCTGCAGGAAATGCTTGCCAACACAGGTGAAAATGGCGGCGAAGGGGTGAGTACCTGATTTACATCCTAAATGGGGATTGGGACACATGATAGCCCAAAAGTACAGACTTTATTTCATTTCTCCAGTTTTGAACTGGAAAACCATAGGAACTTGAGCTGATCCACATAGAGATACTAAATCTTTCTGTGTTTGATTCCTTTTATTAAACAACCCTAATCCTGCTTCCTTTGGATTAACCAACTTCCACCAGAAAATGGAAGAGATCACCATTTATGCTGCATGCACAGGCCATAGGACATTGAACCTACTCCTTTTCCCTAACCTGTAATCCACCAGAAAATGTGAGAAGGGCATTGAGATGGAGGGTGCCTGTTAGGCAGTTCTTTTTTCTTGGGAATGTCTCATCAGAAATTTAGGACTGCCCTGATGAAGTATAACTAGATTATAATAGTTCGGTGAGGATTTCCTGTAGAATTCAGTCTTTGACTTGCAGGACTCTACAATTCACTCATGATAAGAAAATATAGAGCTGTCATGACTTTTTTTTTTTTTGTTAGAAGAATTGTCCCTAAGTATAAAACTGAGGGATTATACTCCATAGCTCCCATGTCAGAAAGTCTTTGACCAGAGACCTCAGAATAATTTTAACTCTTTCTTTCCCAAATGACCCACCTCCGTTTATATCCGTTTATCAACAGGTATTTTAATTCTGTAGTGTGGATATCTCAAATCCAAACATCTCTATCCATTCCCCTTAGATATTGCACTAGATGACTATCCTCTGTCTTCCAGATGACACCAACAGTCTACTAACGGCTTTGATTCCTTCTATACTTAACCACACACACACACCCCCCACTGCTGTTTTATTTCATTCATTCATTTCTTTTGTAATGTTCTTGTCAAAATACAGATCTAATCATTATACTTTCCTGTTTAAAACTCTTGGTCTTCCCATTATCTTGAGAAAAATTTTAAATTCCTCAACTAGACAAAAAGCCTTTGAGGATTTGTGAGCCCTGCTCACCTTTCCTGCCCTGTCCCTCACCACTCTCCCCCCAGATACTCAGCATCCCAGCCAGATGGCATTCCTTTCACATCCTCAAACATAGCAGCACTCTTTGGCCTCTGATCCTGTGTGTCTGCTATCCCCTCCATTTAGAACAGCTTCCTCCTCCTCTCTCTCTTCCCCTATGAAATCCCTACTTTTCATTCAAGGAACCAGTTTAAATATTAGATGTACTGAGAAGTGTTTGTTGACCCCACGAGTCTGAGATAGGTGCCCTTGCTTGAGCAACAGTCAGTAAATAGTTCTCATTCTGTACTGCAAGTCCATTTTTCTGCATCCTATACTGGGGAGTAAACGGCATGTAGGTAGGAACAATGTGTAGTACCTAGCACAGTTTATTCTCATTTGATTCAAATGAACTCATACATAATAAGGAAATATCTCATTTATGGTAGAAGAGATGATGATCATAGACTGTAGGGAATCAGTATTTACTTGTAGGTCATCTTCCAGCGTTTAATGTGACCTTACGCAGCCTTATCATCTCTTGGGGCCAGAGTGTTCTCACCTATAAAATTAGAATGTTTAATTCATTTTCTAGGGTCCTTAACACCAGCCTTTGTGACTCTTTGCTCTTTTGGTTTAAAATAATATGCTTTTCTCAGCCACACGAGAACAGCTCTGTTTTGTACTGGAGAGAGCTAACACAGGTGAGGTTTTGTTCTTTGGATGTTCACTGAGGTCTCTGTTTACTTCCCCCTCTCAATCAACTTCAGTACCCATGCTTTCCTCCATAGGCATATGCCCTTCAGCTCGGTGGAACAAATCTATTTTTAATTCCTCATTGTTTTTACAAAACTAACAACTCATCATTTATAGACCTCTTTGGTGAGGAGGAGCTAGTGGATTTGGAATATTACCACTTTCAGTTTCAACCAATATCAGCTAGACTCTGCCTACGTATGGGCCAAGGATAGAAAGTGGGAAGATGGATGCTATGTTAACTGGAGAATTATCTCTTGGTCATTCTTTTATCCTGATTTGGTCAAAAAGAATATTTGAAAGGACTCTAATTTAGCACGAGCGATTCAGTGAGTTCTGTACGTGACAAAGTACATTCAGAAGTTCTGGTTGTAATCCTTACCCTTCTTTATTACCATGCACTTGAGTACTAGTCATAACTTGGTTTGTCTTAAAGATGCATACATAGCAATTAATTTTCCAAAGAGAATGTGAAGACTCTTGGTAGGAGTACTTAGTTTTGGAGCATACAAATAACACCGATCTTAAGTAAGAGCCATGTTGGAGGAGAAGTTTACTCTATATAATTATATATTTCAGGGGCCATCTTTAATTTGCCATATTCAAAAACCAGCACATTAAATCTTATTGGATGATTCATTCTTTTTGAAAACTTGAATCCAAAATAAATGACCTACAACATTTTATTATTAAATATTTATTGATCACCATGTTGGATCAGACTTTGAAATTTCCTCTGTGTCACATCACCTTTTTGTGCTATTTTACCAAACAGAGAATAGTTTTCTTCTCATTTTGACACGTATATTATTATTGTCACCACCGTCATCCTTGACGAGCAATTTTAGAACTAGAAGGAAGGGACTTGGGAGGGGAGCTGGAGTGCAGATGGGAAAGGGTACTCTTGAAAGTATTGAGACGTTATTATTTGTTGGTGGTTCTTCTAACTAGTCACCCGAATAACAGCTTCAGCTCAGCTACTGTAACCCTCTTGGGACGTTCTCTCAAGTCCATCCAGGCTCTCAATCTTTACCGTGAGAAATAATATTTTTAGATAAACCTCTTGAGTCTGATTGTTTAGCTTTCCTGATGCGATTTCTGTGCTCATTTACTATTAGTACTTAATTTGATTTTAGATGATGATATTCAGCAGGGAAGAAAAAGAAAAAGAGGCGAGGGAAAAAGAAGGAAGTGAGTTAACATGACAGACCATAACGATTCTCTGGCAAGCCTGGGGAGGCTTGAGTGGGATGACGCTTCCTTTGTATGCCAGTCCATTCTGTTTGGAAATAGGCATTTACTGCTTTTAAATAGATATTACTTTCACTAATGATCATGACTGCCACCAAATGGGATGCTTTGAAGAGTGTAATTTTTCCTTCTAGCCATAAATTGGTCCTTGTGTGATATGTCTGTTCACCGCTGTGCAGCAACTGAACACGTTTAAAAATGACTTTGGTGGTTTGTTTATTCACGTGATGAGTGTCCAGAAGTCTTTTTGCAAGGAGTTACAATTCTGCAGCCATTCCCCTTGCTAATGAAGAAAAGAAAGGTGTCCAGCTTTGTTTAACAATAGAGTTTGTTATTGAATTGTCCTTTGCTACAGCATGTGGGACCCAGCTTTATGCTGAAAAGAAGAATAAATGATGAGGAAGATCTGGAGGCAGACAATGTTTGGTGCCCCCCAGAGTTTACCCTAGCTAAATTCATCTATGGGTCAACTTGACTCTGATTAAATCCTGATTTTATTCTAAAGAAAACAACCAAGAGATGCATGTTGGCACTGTGCCCAGTTAAATGACGAGTTTAAGATCAAATCCCTGAATACAAATGTTAAAATGCCCTAACATTTTTGATTCATTGATTGGACCTACAATGTATGAAATACCCAGCCCTTTCAGCAGGACATGGCGCTAAAAGAGATGCCACCACCTCCCTCTGAACCCTCAATCCCACCATCCCGCAGAAATTTGTAGTGAGAACAAGTCAGTCTTGGGAATCAGGCAGATGTGTTTTCAGTCCAGGTGACCTCTGGGGAAAATTCCTTTTCCTTTCTGAACCTTACTTTCCAGATCCTCAAAATGCAACCTACCTCCTAGTGTTGGGTGAAAAGTAAATGAGAGAAGTCTCTAAAAGTGCTGAAAATGTATATTGGTTTCTCTTCATCTCTGCTCCACTCCCTCCTTTCCTATTTGGATGCCTCACAGGAAGGAGAGGGCTGGGCTACATAATGTGGTGCATAGAACTTCCATGTGGGTTTTGACACGAATGAGCATAATCCTTCTACAAATGAAAGGCCTTCATTAATACAATTACCAGCTGCACTCCTGATAGGGCTTTCCTTTTCTCTAAAACTTAATCATTGTTAGACTTCTATTTTAAAAAAAAAAAAACACATGTAAAGTGTATTAATGTTATGATTGCCATGTTACTGTTATGCTTTATATGCGGCAGAAGAACGTATAACATCATGTACACGTAAGATCATGCTTGACAGTAGCTGCTAAATGTCTAGAAGGCTAATATACAATCAGCCTTTAAAAAAATTTTTTTAGTGTTGATTTTAGAGAGAGACAGAGCATCAGTGGGGGAAGGACAGCAAGAGAGGGAGACAGAATCTGAAGCAGGCTCCAGGCTCTGAGCTGTCAGTGCACAGCCCAATGAAGGGCTCAAACTCACAAACTGTGAGATCATGACCTGAGTTAGCCGCTTAACCTACTGAGCCACCCAGGCACCCCTACTCAATCATTCTTTTCACCTTGATTGGCAAATGTGACCTGGAAAGATAGTACTTCTGCAAGAACTTTTCTCAAAGGTCATGTCACTGAGAGGTAGTCCTTTAATTTCCCGTATTACTTAAGTGATAGTCCCACTAACTCAAACTTCTTTCACTTGCCCCTGTCTTTCGAGTGGGAATACTACTTCAACATAACTGTGGTGTATGGCCCCGTTGCTGGGTCCGAGGAGGATAAGCCTCTGCTTTCTCAGAATTAGGGATTGTGTCCTGGTACCATATGACCTCATAACCAGAGTGTGTGTAACACGCTGGATGCATGTAAAGGTCATTAAAGTGCATGTCATGAGATATTTACCTTGTGGTCAGGTTCAGGACATTCACCCATTTCACAAAGTCACAGAAAAGTGACAACACCATTTTCTCAGAATCTGTGAGATACCCAGGGATTGTTAGGTAACGAACAAATCCAAACAGATGCTGATGAGGGGAGTTAGGAGCCCCTTGAGTAAAGCTTGAACTCCAGCTGTGCCCAGATTTAGAAATCTTGTGTAAACTCATCCAGCAGGAAGAAGTCTAATAAAATCCTTACCTCTTTATTCCTGGGGCCCTGAGTTCCCACCATTCTGTGTTGATGAGAGGAAGGGATGCCCCATCATGGAGATTTCGCCTCTCAGGCTGAGGTTTTTGCCTTCCCTTCATACTTGTCAGAAAAGAGTCCAAATGCAAATTCATTTTGGTATGTGTGTGGAGAGGAAACAAGACTGATGAACGGTGTACGGAGTTCTAAATAAACCTCCTCCCCTCTGACCTTTCTTCAAAGACTACATTTTTCAAAAGAAACTATTTCATCAGGTGCATTATTTGCACGTTTACAATGGTACATAAGCTTTACTTTGGACAAAAATTACACGGTCACTTCTGCATGTATTGTAAGTTGTAGGATCTTCCCGTATATGCCATGAAGCCAGAGTAGCCAGGATACACTGAAATAGCCCATGAGGTGTTCAAATATGACCTTCTTTTGCATGAGTTGGTAAAAGCCACTACCTCGGGGACCCCAGGGACCTCCCTGGTGCTCTCACTTGGGACTCCGGCCCCACCCCCACCCCAGTGCCAGTGCCTGTCTGGTTGTTTCATCCTGGGGATGTTATTACCCCTGCCTACTGCCTCATTAGTGAGAGCAGGATGCCACGCTATTAAATTTTTACTTGGCTTGCTGCTGCTTTTTCTTTCGAAGGGAGAAAAATAACATTCTGATTTTGAATGCTCCCCTTTCTATTTTCATTTACAGTGGGTTGCCCATACCTGCTACAAAAATAATATTTCTGTACTTAAAAACATAACTACATTTATTTGGTGAAATAACGCTTACATGTAAAAGCTTGGGGAGGGTATATGTCAATAACTACTCTTTCAAATCTGTCCAGTGTTAGAGTTCACTCAGGTTTGCTCACTGGAGGCAGCCCTTTTGGGAAAGGAACCTGGGAGGCAGGAAGTTTAAGCTTAGTCCTGGCACTGCCAATGGGAAGTCTGACCGCAGAAAATTTCCTACCTCCTCTGGGCTTTGGTTTTACCAGCTCTTAAATACTTGACACCACCTAGGTGCAAAAGAACTTTCTCCTACCTGTGGAGGTTGCCCTGCACCAGGTTAAAAAGGGAAAATGTTGCCACTTGATTCCTCTGGAGTGTACTAGTGACCATGTAGCCCATCCCACGGATGAGCTGTGCAAATGTTAGCCTGTTTGTGTTAGCCGCTGTTCTTGAGACTGGCTCTCATAATTTGAGGTAGATTTGAATCAATGTGTTCATTCTCTTCCTACCTTCATGTGGACAAAGAATTTTCCAAACTCTAAGCACCCCTAAAGCATGAAGTGATGACTATATAATTTTAATTTCTTTTTGAGAACTGTATCTCCTGTAAATTTTCTTGTAGAAGGATATGGGATGTAATCTGTAGTTCTGACAGAACGTCTTTCTTCAAAGAGCCAAATGTTATTTTCAGAAATTAAATAATAATGAGAGGCCTCCAAACTAAGATTTAGAATATGTTTTTTTCATAGACCAAATTGTCATTAAATGAATATCTCCTTTCTTCTTTTTTGTCTCCTCCTTAGAGTTCTCTCACATGTTAGGCTATGATTTTATGCTGATATAGTAGATTTTAATGTTTTTCTGATAAGCTGATATTTATGAAAATGTATGCAGATAACTCATAATTTATTTTTGAACTGGCCTTTTGCTAACGTGATATCCAATTAAAATGTACTATCTAGAAGACCTTAATTCATGGCAAGAAAGTGCCTGTTTAGTTTTAAAAGAAAATCCAAATGATTGTTTGCAGTATGTCTAAGAAAAAGGAGTTCCAAATTTGTCTGATGTGGGTACTGATGATTTTGTTGGGGTGGATTTTCTTTTTTCTCTTTTCTTTTTTTTTTAATGTTTGTTCATTTTTGAGAGAAGGAGAGAGACTGAGCATGAGTGGGGAAGGGCAGAGAGAGAGGGAGACACAGAATCTGAAGCAGGCTCCAGGCTCTGAGCCATCAGCACAGAGCCTGACGTAGGGCTCAAACCCACGGGCCCCAACATCATCACCTGAGCTGAAGTTGGACACTGAACCAACAGCCACCCAGGCAGGCACCCCTGGATTTTCTTATATAAACATGATTATGAAAAAGCGCTGCCCACAAAGTTTGGCTGTAGCATGCTG
>PJEM01018166.1:0-19603 GCA_004023845.1 Helogale parvula
GAATGCAGACATATGGTATCTATCCTTCTCTGCCTGACTTATTTCGCTTAGCATGACACCCTCGAGGTCCATCCACTTTCCTACAAATGGCCATATATCATTCTTTCTCATTGCCATATAGTACTCCATTGTATATATATACCACATCTTCTTGATCCATTCATCAGTTGATGGACATTTAGGTTCTTTCCATGATTTGTATTGTATATTTGAAAGCTGCTAAAAGATTTAGATCTTAAAAGTTCTCATCACATAACAAAACTATAGCTATGTATGGTGACAGATGCTAACTAGGCTTATCGCCGTGATCATTTCACTATATATATATATAAAACACCGAAGCATCCTGTTACACACCTGAAACTTGTATAATGTTATATGTCAGTTATGTCTCAATAAAAACAAAGCCTGACACCTCTTTAATTCTTTTAAACTGAACAAAATATGCTTAGAAAAAAGTGATACTAAAAGTGTGAATTTCTCACAAGAGCTTGAAAGCCTTAAGTACCCACCAGCAAAGTGTGAGAGGATGAGACTGAAAACGCCTTGAAATGTTGCAGATTTAAGATGCATGACTAGAGGGGCGCCTGGGGGGCTCAGTCAGTTGAGCATCCGGCTTTGGCTCAGGTCATGATCTCACGGTTCGTGGGTGCAAGCCCTGCGTTGGGCTCTGGGCTGACAGCTCAGAGCCTGGAACCTGCTTCTGATTCTGTGTTTCCCTCTCTCTCTGCCCCTCCCCTGCTCACACACTGTGTCTCTCTCTGAAAAATAAATAAATGCTTAAAAATTAAAAAAAATTTTTAAAGAAGATGCACGACTTAAAAAAGAACTTGAGTGTGGCTACTGACACGTTAGTGCTGACAGGAATTAAACAGATAAAAAGCTTACAGGGGCTCCTGGCTGGCTCAGTAGGTAGAGCATGCGACTCTTGATCTCAAGGTTGTGAGTTCAAGCCCCACGTTAGGTATAGAAATTACTAAAAAAAAGTAAACTTTAAAAAATATTCATGGGATCTAATCACCTGTATCTGCGGATTGGTATTTTGTCAAAACATGAGGTCACCTATGCAGATTTCTGAAGTTCTTTCTCTGTGTAGCTCTCTGGTACTCTGCCCTATTAATTCTAATTGCCGGAAATCTAATCTCCGTCTCCTGAATTCCAAAAGATTGTCAGACTCTTTCTGTGTCATAGTCCAAGAATTACCCCAGGAGAGAGAAAACCTAGGCAATGGGAGGGGCTCACCTTTTTTGTTTTTGTTTTCTCAGGGATAAAGTCCACTGGTGCCTCATATCTAATATCTGAAAATAGGTGTTTCCTATATTTTTCCACTTTTCTAGTTGTTTATGGTGGGAGGGTAATTCCAGATTCTTACTCTCTCTTGGCTGAAAAAAAAAAAAGCCAGGATATTTTAATAACTAATCAAAGCACTCAAGCTAAGGAGCTTAGCTACTTCAGTTGTGTGCTAATCTATGTCTAAGCTTCCTGGAATCCAAGGATTATAAGGGCAGTAACTTCTGTCACTGTTCTTTAAGGATATAAGTTCACAACTGGCCGTGTACATCATCAAGTACATTCGACTTTCTTCTGCATCAGAAATATTCTCAATTGAAAATAAGGAATTTTATTTCTAGAACTTCCTTTTCCTTGGTCATTTAATTGTCTTCCTTTCTGTGTTTTCTTAAAACTGCTTTCTTATAGTCTAGAGTATACGTATGGTTACTTCTCAGGCTCCCTTACTTTACCCTGACACTTTCCACGTTGTTGAAACTCAGAATTCTATCATTTCCACATCATTATCATTTCTTCACTGTTCTTTAGAATTAGGTCCAAGTTAGTAGTTCTCTTTACTCCTTCCACCGCCGGCTTTTAGGGAAAGTGATTATAAAGGCAGAATTTATCAGTGCTCTGTTTTTAGAAGATTGAGGCTTTGTGCATTCATCCGTCTGTTCAGGAGAAGTTCCCCATCCTTATTAGATCTTGTCTCTAGGCCAATCTTGTACTCCGTATGAGGAAAGCACTTCTGAGGCAGTCTGTAAAACATACTCTCTTATAAGGTTCACCCCATCTAGTCTTCTCCTTGTTTAATTTCACCCAGATGACCTCTGAATCCATTTTACGGATGGGTAGGATGTATATACTTGGTTTTAGTGCAAACTATGGCTCTTTCTAGGTAACAATGTGCATAGTTAAATGATGATTCCTTGTCATTTTCCCTAGGTCTCTCGCCCTCTATTATTATGCATAGCAAGAATCGGACAGCAAGACACAGACAACATTGTCAGCAGCCATCACAACTCCACGCTGGGGTGAAAGAGTGTCAGGCTCAAGGGAAGACGGCTGCGTAATGTAAACAGAGAAATGGAGGAGTGGAAGCAGCTGTTTCTATTATTTTGGGTGGTTTGGTGAATATAAATAGGGCCTGTGTCTTTATTATTGATTAGAATCATAGAAGGTTTAATGATTTTTGAAAACTACAATATATTTTCCATGACCATGGTTTCCTATCACATGCATAGTGGCTCCTTCTGAGATTTACAGAAACGGGATGTACACACCTGGATGAAAAAATATTGCTGGCTGTGTGCATCTTGAGTATCCAATGAGAAAAGACCAGCTACTGATAAGCTGATTAGAGTACTGACGTATACAAAAGACAGTCTGAGCAGAAAACAAAAGTAATACAGTTTGTTTTTTTAAGTACCCAAGCCCAACAGTATTTATAACCCTCACCAAACATAACTGATAATATAAAAGATCAATTTTTTCCTAATGTTAAATGAAGTTCACTTTGCCCCTCTTCAAGGATTTTGAACATTTTTTCCATAAAACCATAAGACAGGGGCACCTCGGTGGCTCAGGCAGTTAAGCATCTGACTTTGGCTTAAGTTATGATCTCATGGTTTGTGAGCTTGAGCCCCGCATTCGATGAGCTCAAGCCAGGCTCCGCATTCTCTCTCCCTCTCTCTTCACTTCATAGGATTCTCTCTCTCTCTCTCTCTCTTTCTCTCTCTCTCCCCTCGCTCACTCTCATGCTCTCTCTCAAAAATAAAAAATAATAAGATAAATGTGAGATGATTGGTTCTGCCTACATTCAAATGGTTCAGTAGCATTTCCCAGAATCATCATGCATATGCCACATGCACATATACATCGGGGCGGGGGGAGAGCTACTTTCAGAAAGGACAGTTGTATACTTGAAATAACAGTGAATTAGGGGCGCCTGGGTGGCTCTGTCCATTGGGCATCGGACTTCAGCTCAGGTCATGATCTCACGCTTGGTAAGTTTGAGCCCCACATCAGGTTCTGTGCTGACAACTCCGAGCTTGGAGCCTGCTTTGGATTCAGTCTCCCTCTCTCTCTTCCCTTCTCCTGCTTGCACACTGTCTCTCTCTCTCTCTCTCTCTCTCAAAAACAAATGAACATTTAAAAAAACATTTTTAAAAGAGTGAATTATGTGACTATAATCCCAGTGTTCAAAAAGTATTAACATATTATCTTAAGAAATGCTTATGAAAATAATACATAAGAGAGTGGGATACAAAATTGTATTCTTCAATATGGATAACTATAAAAGTATGTAGTATATTAGATATGACTTCTGGTGAAATCTTATAGACTGAATGAAAGTATTTCTCTGTTGCCTCCTGAAATCACAGTTAAATGACAAAATAATTGCTAAGAAAAACTAACAAAGAGAATACACCTAAGAGGTCAAGGAAAATGCCATTAGAGATGCCACTGGATGAGAGATACCATTTAAATTTAGATCCCCAATAGGTGATATACAAGTGTTAACTGACTTGGAAAAGCAGAGAAAGCTGAAGAAATAAGACATAAACAAAAAAGGAAGCCAATTCATTCCCCATACCCCCGAAAGGCTCAGGAATTGGTGATTACCTTTGATAGTGGAAGTACAAAATTGCTCAGATGTTTATTTTTAAACATACAGGTCTCCTTGCTGCCCACACAACCAGGAGATAATCCCTGGCAAAATACTGAAGACATACTGACGTGAGTGTTAAACCAGAGGAAGTCAAGATGTTCAGATAAATTATTCGATGGGGGAACAGTAGAAAAAGAAGGATATTAACTAAGTGATTCTACTTCCCCCAACTCACCTCCAAGAGCACAAAATATCAAATTATATACTTTTTTTTATACTGAAGACTGGATTGCTCTCTATTCTGGCTTTACAAAAAGACCTACAGATATTGACAATTGGATATGTTTTCACAAAATATCCAGACTGTCTTCTAGAAAAGTCTACCATACCACTTGTACAAAGAGCTTCCGATCAGCTTTTGACGCCCTCACTCAACCTGTTTAGAAAGCCAAGGATCATGAGGCATTTGGAGATGACCCCTAACGGTAAGCACAGAAACCACAACAAATGGGAATCAAAGGAATCCTCAAGGAAAAATAGTAAATACCAAGATCAGAAGACATCAAATCCTTAATATCCTCAGAGATATGGGAGAATTATTACATCCAAAAGAGGAGCAGAATGCTGTACTCCAATTATAAATATCATAGTTGATACATAAAAATTAATAGAATGGCTGGAGAATAAAGTGGAGATGTCTTCTAGAAATTAGACAGAAAGACAATGAGGTGAAAAATTGGGTACAAAAGGGAAGAAAATAAGAGGATCAGATAGGACATTCTACATTGTACTAATAGACATTCTAGAAAGAGAGAACAGATAAATTATAGAGGAGAAAATTATTGAAGAATTATAAAAAAAATATTTCCAGAAATAAAGAATGAAAATTTAGAATGGAAGGGGCCATTGAGTGTGAAGAATAATGGATAAAAAAATATGTACCACACCAAAAAAGAACATCACAAAGTTTTAGATCACAAGGGATAGACTTACAATTCTAAAAGTTTTCAGAGAGCGAAAAACAGGTCTGTACATAGAAATGGCGATTAGAAGACAGTAAAAATGTGTTTTAAAACACCTAAAATCCTTACCAATCTGGATTTCTATTTCTTTTTGTTGTCTGATTGTGTGGATAGGACTTCCAGGTCTATGTTTAATAAAAATGTAGTATTATAAAGCATATATTATATAATATGAATCTAATACATATAAAGTATATAACATACATACCACTCTTTTTTAAACCAACAAAACAACATAAATATGGAAATAAACCATTTACAGTTAGCCAACCACACTCCTCTTGCGCCTCGCCTGAATCACTACAAAAACCGTCAAAAGCATGCTCATCTTTCAAACCACTGTTAAAATTAAGTCAACGTAAAGGGAAAATAAATAGCACCTAATCGGCTTTGAGATAATCCATATTTACGTCCGTTATCTTTTATCAACGCATATACTCATGGTTTTACTGAGTCCTATTCTGTGTACACCTGTGTAATCTTGCTACGGTTGTTCCCCAGAAGAAGCAGTGCTCAGTCTGGGATGGGTGCAGGGTGAAAGGGCTTGGGAAGAAAAGCTGGCAAAAACGGTCTAATTCCTTGATGTTTCTATTTCCTCATTTGCAAAATAAATCCAGTAATTCCCCCCTTAACGGAAGAAAAGAAATGATGTATTTAAATCACCTGCCATAGTGTCTGACATACAGTAAGCATGTAGTAGATATTTTTCCTTCCTTTGTGACACCTTCATATTTTTTAAAGTACTTAGAACAGTACTTTGTATATGATAGATAGTGAGAATCTATCTGTGGTATAAAAATGTCACGCTTTCAAAGTAAGTTATTAACCTGATCGTTAGCTCTCTTTTCTTCAGGCTAAGAAATCTTAAGTTGTTATGAAGGTTTTTATAAAGAACTTAATAATTTGGAATATATTCTTCTCTGGACTTTCTCCAAGTTCTCCACTGTGGCAGATAATCCTGGTTGCCGAGCCCACAGCCAGGCACCCATAATGCCTCTTAGTGGAAAGCGACTCCTTCCTTTCCACTACACAGTGAAGACACCAGATATTCAGTTTCCCAGCATCCCTTGCTGTCAGAAAATGGGGAGGTGAGCCAACAGTACCAATGGGACCTGAGAGGAATGTGCTGAGAAAACTTCTAGAAAAGGTTTTCTTCTTTAATAAAATAGAAACTCCTTCCTTCCTGCTTCTGTTACTGGAGAGCATAACATTTGGAATTACAGCAGCCATATTGTAACTATGAGGAGAGGCCAAAGCAATCACAAAGAAGCTGAATTTAGTACTACTTACAAATTTTAGTTAGAAGTATACGATAATAAGCCTCTATTATTTAAACAACTTTCAGTCAGATGTTCTATTTTCTAAAGTCATAAGTATCTTTTAAATACATCCATGATCTACCCAAGGGATACAAAAGTGCTGATGCAATAGGAGCACATGTACCCCAATGTTCATAAAGGCACTTTCAACAATAGCCAAATCATGGAAAGAGCCTAAATGTCCATCAACTGATGAATGGATCAAGAAGATGTGGTATATATACACAATGGAGTACTACATGGCAATGAGAAAGAATGAAATCTGGCCATTCGTAGCAAAGTGGATGGACCTCGAGGATGTCATGCTAAGCGAAATAAGTCAGGCAGAGAAAGACAGATACCGTATGTTTTCACTTATAGGAGAAACCTAACAGGGAACCATGGGAAGGGGAAGGGAGGGGAGGAGTTAGGGAGAGAGAGTGAGGCAAATCATGAGGGACTCTTGAATACTGAAAACAAACTGAGGGCTGAAGAGGGAGGGTAGAAGGGGAAGGGGGTGATGGTCAAGGAGAGGGGCACTTGTGGGGAAGAGCACTGGGTGTTATATGGAAACAAACTTGGTAATAAACTATTTTTAAAAAAAAGGCAGGGCCAAGATTGAAAATAAATAAATAAAGTGCAAAGTTAGGTTGTAAAAAAATTAAAAGAATACATCCATGATAAGTTTAAATTATGTAGCCTTGTAATGAACCCAGGACTTTAATATCCAATGCTGGTAAATAGTCACAATAACAGCTGCTTTTCTGTTTTATTTTTATTTGCTGACTAATCAAGAAATTTTCTTTTTAGGAGGAGGGGGCCAAGATGGTGGAACAGCATGGAAGTTTTTCGCATCTCTTGTCCCTGAAATGCAGCCAGATCAACACCAAACCATCCTGCACACCTAGAAACTGATTTGAGGATTAAC
Source organism: Helogale parvula (assembly GCA_004023845.1). Classification (NCBI taxonomy): domain Eukaryota; kingdom Metazoa; phylum Chordata; class Mammalia; order Carnivora; family Herpestidae; genus Helogale; species Helogale parvula. The sequence goes on from PJEM01018166.1 coordinate 7,132, forward strand.
ACAACAATCTGAACTACCTGAACAATGGAACTCAGCAGGTGCGCAGCGTGGAGAGATGAACTGGGGGACAGAGAAGCTGCAAAGGGCAGGGAGCTGTTTTTGTTTGCAGAGAGAGGACACAGATGGGGAGAGAGTATGGGAAAAGCACACACATACCCAAAAAAGCAGCTGGAGAGAAAAAGGACGAGTGGAAATGGCTGCAAGGGACTGAACAAAAAAGGGAGAAAGGAGAAAAGAGAGGGTTTAAATCCCATTAAGACTCTATAAACAGGGGAACACAGAGTCTGAACCTCCACAAGCTGGATGGTTAGTGGTGCTCTGGTGGGAAGGGCAAATACCCAGGAGCAGAGAGTAAGGTCCTAGGGGTCCTCAGGTCACATGGGGAGAAGTAGATCTCCTGTTGGGAGGACATTTGGTAGAGGCTGTGTGGCCTCCCCACAGGCAAAGGTCCTAGTGGGGAGAAAACCACATTTTCTGGTGCTGGAGCAAGGACCTTAAGAGTGGAGCCTGGCACCAGATGGGGTTGTGATTTTCCATATCCCTGAAACAATGCTGCTACACAATCGCATGAACTTTTTCTGGGGCGGGCTGGCCCCTGGACACCGTCTTTGGGCATCGGCAGCAGCAGAATCTCACAAACATTCCTGGGAGTGGGCAGGCTCCTGGCCATTGTTTGGTGTGACCCTTTCCTAAAGGGTATGAGCCCGTCAAAGCCACAGTCCCTCAGAGGTGAAAGGTTAGGAAATGTAGCCCCATCTGAGATAAAACTCAGGAGGAAGATGCCACTTGGCAGCCTGATGGCTTGATCACAGACTGCATAGAAATGGGGAGTAGACGGAAGCTGGAGACAAAGGCCAGGTGCTTGACTGCTGGTCTGATACTGGGTAGGTGGGTGACAGCATTTTCAGCTGTCTCGTGTATGTGCATATACTTCTACATGAGCCACAACAATCCACCTCAGTAAGTTAAGCAGTGCCATCTAATGGAGAACAGAGCCATTACACCAAGCCCCACACAACTGGGCCAACTTTGCTCTTTAAGAACACCACAAATTTCTCCTCCTGCTTAGTTTATGAACTATAAAGTACTTCATAGTTTGACTTCTAGGGGAAACTGGATGTAATTTCAGTCATATTTCATTATGTTTGCTGGTCCAACTATTCAATTTTTTTCTTTTCTTTTCTCATTCTTTTTAAAAAATTTAAATGTTTATTTGTATTTGAGATAGAGAGTGGGGGAGTCAGGCAGAGAGACAGGGAGACACAGAATCTGAAGCAGGCTCCAGGCTCTGAGCTGTCATCCCTGAACCTGATGCAGGGCTCGAGCTCAGAAACAGTGAGATCATGACCTGAGCTGAAGTCAAACGCTCAACTGACTGAGCCATGCAGCAGCCCGTCTATGGTATCAAGCTTCTTTCAACAACCAGACCAAAACACACCGAGGACCTGGCATCCTTTATTTTATTTTTTCATGTTGTTTTTAATTTTTTAATTTTTATTTTATTAATTCCTTTATTTCCTTCAAAATGACAAAACAAAGGAATTAACCCCAAAAGAAAGAACAGAAAGAAAGGACAGCCAGGAACTTAATCATGAAAGATACAAGCAAGATGTTTGATTCAGAATTTACAATCATGATAATAAGAACACCAGCTTGGGTTGAAAATAGCATAGAATTCCTTTCTGTAGAGATAAAAGAAGTAAAATCTAGTCAGGATGAAATTAAAAATGCTGTAACTGAGATGCAATCTTGAATGGAATCCACATGGCAAGGATGAATGAAGCAGAGTGGAGGATCTGTGACACAGAGGGCAAACTTATGGATAATAATGCAGCAGGAAAAAAGACGAAGACTAAGGCAAAAGAGCCCGATTTAAGAATTCGAGCTGAGGTGTTATCATTTTCATTGGCTTCCGTGTAGTTCTTAATTTCATTAAAAAGGAGTAACACCAAATCAGAGGGGTCCCAGAAGATGAAAAGAGAGAGAAAGGGATAGAAGGGTTATGTGAGCAAATCATAGTGGAAAATGTTCCTAACCTGTAGAAAGACACAGACATCAAAATCCAGGAAGCACAGGGGCACCTGGGTGGCTCAGTCGGTTAAGCGTTCGACTTTGGCTCAGGTCATGAAATCGTGGTTCATGGGTTCAGGCCCCGCATCAGGCTCTATACTGAGAGCCCAAAATCTCTGGGACACAGCAAAGGCAGTCATAAAATGGAAGTGTATGGCAATCCAGGCCTTCCTACAGAAGGAACATTTACACAACCTAACCTCAAAGAGCTGGAAAAATAACAGCAAATAAAACCCCAAACCAGCAGAAGATGGAAAATAATAAAGATTGGAGCAGAAATCAATGCTATTGAGACCAAAACAAAAACAAAATGAGTAGAACTGATCAATGAAACCAGGAGCTGGTTCTTTGAAAGAATTAACAAAATTGATAAATCCCTAGACAGCTGATCGAAAAGAAAAAGGAAAGAACGCAAACAAATAAAATCAAGAATGAAAGAGGAGAGATCACAACCAACACAGCAGAAATGCAAACAATAATAAGAATATTATGAGCAATTATACGCCACTAAAATGGGCAATGTGGAAGAAATGAACAAATTCCTAGAAACATATAAACTACCTAAACTAAAACAAGAAGAAATAAAAAACTTGAACAGACCCATAACCAGTAAAGAAATCAAATTATTAATAAAAAATCTACCAAAAAACAAGAGTCCAGGGCCGATGGCATTCCAGGGAAATTCTACCAACCATTTAAAAAAGAGTTAACATCTACTGGTTTGAAGCTATTCCAAAAAAATAGAAATGGAAGGAAAACTTCCAAACTCATTCTATGAAGCCAGCATTACCTTGATTCCAAAACCAAAGACCCCACTAAAAAGGAGAACTACAGACCAACTTCCCTGATGAACACGGTTGCAAAAATCTTCAACAAGATACTAGCCAACTAGATCGAACAATACACTAAAAGAATTATTCACCACAACCAAGTGGGATTTATACCTGGGATGCAGGCTGCTTCAATATCTGCAAAACAATCAATGTGACCATCAAATCAATAAAAGAAAAGACAAGAACCACATGATACTCTCAATAGATGCAAAGAAAGCATTTGATAAAATACAGCATCCTTCCTTGATAAAAACCCTCAAGAAACAGATATAAGGACCATACCTCAAGATCACAAAAGCCATATATGAAAGACCCACTGCTAATATCATCTTCAATAAGGAAAAACTGAGAGCTTTCCCTCTAAGGTCAGGAACACAAGAGGGATGTCCACTCTCACCACTGTTACTCAACATAGTATTGGAAGACATAGACTCAGGAATCAGAAAACACAAAGGCATCCAAATCGGCAAGGAGGAAGTCAAACTTTCACTCTTCACAGATGACATGATACTCTATGTGGAAAATCCAAAAGATTCCACCAAAAAAACCTGCTAGAACTTATCCATGAATTCAGCAAAATCATAGGATATAAAATCAACACACAGAAATTGGTTGCATTCATATACACCAATAATAAAGCAACAGAAAGAGAAATCGAGGAATCAATCCCATTTACAATGGCACCAAAAACTATAAAATGCTAGGAATAAACCTAAGCAAAGAGGTGAAAAATCTATACACTGAAAACTATAGAAATCTTATGATTTCTTCACCTAAGCAAAGAGGTGAAGAAATTGGAAGAAGACACAAAAAATGAAAAAATATTCCATGCTCCTGGATTGGAAAAACAAATATTGTTAATATTTCAATTCTACCCAAAGCAATCTACATATTCAATGCAATCCTTATCAAAATAAAACCAGAATTCTTCACAGAGCTAGGACAAACAATCCTAAAATTTGTATGGAACCAGAAAAGAATAGCCCAAGCAATCCTGAAAAAGAAAACCAGAGCTGGAGGCCTCATAATTCCAGACTTCAGGATGTATTACAAAGTTGTTATCATCAAGACAGTACGGTACTGACAATGACACTCAGATCAATGCAATAGAATAGAGAACCCAGAGGTGGACCCACAAATGTATGGCCAACTAATCTTTGACAAAGCAGGAAAGAATATCCAACGGAATAAAGACAGTATCTTCAGCAAGTGGTGCTGGGAAAAATAGCGACATGCAGAAAAATGAGCCTGGACCACATTCTTACACCATACACAAAAGTAAACTCAAAATGGATGAAAGACCTAAATGTAAGAAAGGAAGTCATCAAAATCCTAAAGGAGAAAGCAGGCTAAGACCTCTTTGACTTTGGCTGCAACAACTTCTTACTCAACACATCTCCGGAGGCAAGGAAAACAAAAGCAAAAATGAACTATCAGGACCTCATCAAAATAAAAAGCTTCTGTAGAGAGAGGGAAACAATCAGCAAAACTAAAAGGCAACCAACGGAAAGGGAGAAGATATTTGCAAATGACATATCAGATAAAGGGTTAGTATCCAAAATCTATAAAGAACTTATCAAACTCAACACCCAAAAAACAAATAATCCAGTGAAGAAACAGGCACAAGACAGGAATAGACATTTCTTCAAAGAAAACATCCAGATGGCTAACAAACACATGAAAAACTGCTCTATATCACTCATCATCAGGGAAACGCAAATTCAAACCACAATGAGATACCACCCCACACCAGTCGGAATGGCTAAAATGAATAACTCAGGCAACAACAAATGTTAGTGAGGATGCAGAAAAAGAAGATCTCTTTTGCATTGTTGGTGTGGATGCAAACTGGTGCAGCCACTCTGGAAAACAGTATGGAGGGTCCTCAAAAAATTAAAAATAGAGCTACCCTACAACCCAGCAATTACACTACCAGGTATTTATCCAAGGGATACAGATGTGCTATTTCGAAGGGATACATGCACCCCAATGTTTAGTGCTGTTGACAATGGCCAAAGTATGGAAAGAGCCCAAATGTCCATTGACAGATGCATGGATAAAGAAGATGTGATATATATACATATATAAACACACACACACACACACACACACACACACACACACTGGAGTATTACTCAGCAATAAAAAAGAATGACATCTTGCCATTTGCAACTACGTGGATGGAACTAGAGGGTGTTATGCTAAGTGAAATTAGTCAGAGAAACACAAATATCATAAGACTTCACTCAAAAGAGGAATTTAAGATACTAAACAGATGAAGATAAGGGAAGGGAAGCAAAAATGATATAAAAACAGGGAAGAGGACAAAACATAAGAGACTCTTAAATATGGAGAACAAACAGGATTGCAGAAGGGGTGGTGGGAGGGGGGACGGGCTAAATGGGTGAGGGGCATTAAGGAGGACACGTGTTGGGATGAGCACTGGGTGTTATAAATGGGGGAGGGATCACTGGAATCTATTCCTGAAATCATTGTTGCACTAGGTGCTAACTAAAAAACTAAAACAAAACAAAAAAAAAAAAAAGAAAAGAAAAGAAAAAAAGAAATTTCTTTTTAGATCAGCTAAATCAACATATTATTTACTCACTGCATTGAGCTGGGGGGTGGTGTTGCCTTCAAACAACACAAGACAGCTTTATTTGTCTGGTTCTAAACTAAAATTTGTTACTGTTAAAAAAAAAAGTCATGCAATTCAGAAAGGTACCAAAAAAACCAAGTAAAAAACCACTTTTAGTTCTACTTCTTAAAGAAAACCACAGTTGCCATTTTGGTGTGTTTCCTTCTACATATGTTTTATATGCATCAACTTTAGTTACTGTTGCTATTTACTTATTGTATGAGAGAATCAGATGACTCCAGAGAGCAAGTTGGTGGTACTAGGTGGATGTCAGAGTCCTGATGTCCTTCTAATGACACAGCCAGAGAAGCGGCAGCTTGTTAGCATGCCTGGAGACCCTAATCTGTGATCTGGCATGGAATCTGTCCAGCCTACTTTGGAAAGATAATCTGGGTTTTACTAGATGGATTGATTTTTGTCTTTCTTTCACTCTTCCAATTAAATCTATCTCTATCTCAGAACCCAAAGGAGCAAAGGTTCGCCAGGGGTGGAAGTTTCTACAGAAGAGGACATTGCTTCAATGTAGTAACAGTTTGGAATCAGCTGGGAAAGGAAAGCTACTGTCTAATACACACAGAGCCAAATTGGGAAACCAGGAAGGGTGGCAAGTCAGAACTGCAGGGTTGGGGGAAACGGTCTCAAACTGTAGGGAAAGAGCAGGGAGAATAAGGATGCCTGGGAGATGACATCAAGATACGTTAAATAGGCCATGGACTGGGGACAAATGACCTTTAACCACTTGTCCCAAATCTATAAGCTGCTTCTCCATCATCTCAAATGGTTGCATTTCTAAATGGTAAACTGATGGTTCTGATATCTTTAAAACTTTTTCAAGTAAATTTTGTTTGAAAACATAGGCATCAGTGGCTGTGGCAGTGGGTAGTGACAGTGGGGACACTGCCTTCATCCAGAAGGGATCTGCTGAGGACCAAGGGGAATGAGGAGCCTGGCAGGGCTGTCCTATTCCCCATCCACCTGCATGGCCATCTCTCTCATCCTGGCCTCTAAATAGTTTGAACCTAAGAATTCCCTCAGTAACTCAAGCCTTGGCTTCCTGGGAGTAACTATCATCTCTTGGACCTGCACCTCCAGAATATTCATTGCCTAGGGTTGCTGTAATGAAGCACCAAAAACTGGTGGCTTAAGGAGTGGCAGGATCTATTAAAAGTGCTTAGAGGGAAAAATCTGCAGGCAAGAATACTCTATCCAGCAAGCTTTCATTCAGAACAGCAGAGATAAAGAGTTTCTTAGACAAAGAAAAGCTAAAGGAGTTAGTTTAATGACCATTAAGTCAGCCCTACAAACAATGTTAAAGGGGACTCTGAGTGGAAAGGAAAGACCATAAGTAAGAATATGAAAAGTAGGAAACACAAAAGCAGTAGAAATAAGTATATCTGTGAAAACCAGTCAAGAGATTCAGAAAATAAAAGGATGTACAATATCACACCATACACTTAAATGTGTGGAGAAGCAACCACTGACTTACTATTGACTGCTATATGCAGAAGATGCTATATACAAACCTATTGGTAACCACAAATCAAAAACCAGTACAGATATGTAAAGAATAAAGAGAAATAAATCCAAATATCTCACTAAAGAAGGGCAGCAAACCATAAAAGAGAGCAAGAGGAGAAATGATCAGAGAAGCACTACACAATCACAAAACAAGTAACAAAATGGCAATAAATACATATCTATCAATAATTACTTTTAATGTAAATGGACTAAACACTCCAAGCAAGAGCAACATGGTGACAGAATGGATAAAAAAAATAATACCCACCTACAAGCTGTCTACAAGAGATTCATTTCAGATCTAAAGACACCTGTAAATTGAAAGTGAGGTGACAGAAAAACATCTATCATGTAAATGGATGTGAAAAGAAAGCTAGGGTAGCAATACTTAGATAAAATAGACTTTAAAACGAAGAGGGTAACAAGAGACAACGAAGAACAATGTATAATAATAAAGGGGATAATCCAACAGGAAGATATAACAATCGTAAATACATATGCACCCAACATGAGAGCACCCAAATACAGGAAACAGCTAATAACAAACATAAAGCAACTAATCAGTAGTAATACAATAATAGTAGGAAATACTAATACCCCCTTTAATCAACAGGCAGATCATCCAAACAGAAAATCAATAAGCAAACAGTGGCACACTGGACCAGATGGATTTAGCAGATATATTCAGAATATTCCATCCTAAAACATCACAATACACATTCTTTTCAAGTGCACGTGGAACATTCCCCAGAATAGGTCACATATTAGGCCACAAAACAAGTCTCAAAAAATTAAAAAATATCAAAGCCATACCATGCATCTTCTCTGACTATAGAACTATAGATCTAGAAATCAACCACAAGAAAAAATCTGGAAAGAGCACATATATATGGAAGTTAAATAACATACTACTAAACAATGAAATCAAAGAAGAAATTTAAAAAAATGACCTGGAGACAAATGAAAATGAACAACAATGGTCCAAAATCTTCAGGATGCAGCAAAAGCAAGTCTAAGCGGGAAGTTGAAAGCAATACAGACCTACATCAAAAGCAACAAAAATCTCAAATAAATAATGTATCCTTAGACCTAAAGTAGCTAGAAAAACAAAAACAAAACTCAAAGCCAGCAGAAGGAAGGAAATAATAAAAATTACAACAGAAATAAAGGATATAGAAACTAAACAAAAATAGAATGGATCAATGAAACCAGGAGCTGGTTCTCTGAAAAAAATCAACAAAATTGTTAATCTTCTAGCCAGACTCATCAAAAGAAAAAAAAAAAAAAGACAGAGAGATAGAGAGAAAGTGATAAAGAAAGGACTCAAAATCACAAACGAAAGGGGAGAAATAACACCACAAAAATACAAACAATTGTAAAAGAATATTATAAAATCTATATGCCAACAAATTGGACAATCTAGAAGAGATGTATAAACTCCTACCCACATATATAACCTACAAAAACTGAAGCAGGAAGAAACAAAATTAGAACATATGGATTACCAGCAATGATACTGAATTAGTGACCAAAAAAACTCCTAACAAAGAAATATCCAGAACCAGATAGCTTCATAAGCAAATTCTACCAAACATTTAAAGAAGAGTTAATCCTTATTCTTCTAAAACTATTCCAAAAAATAGAAGAGGAAGGAAACCTTCCAATTTCATTCTATGAGGCCAGCATTACCCTGATACCAAAACCAAATAAAGACACCATAAAAATAGAAAACAAAAGGCCAATATATCTCATGAATATAGATGCAAAATTCCTCGACAAAATACTAGCAAACTGAATCCAACAATATATTTTTAAAAAATCAGTCACTATGGTCAAGTAGGATTTATTCCCAGGATGCAAGGATGGTTCAATATTGCATCAATCAACATGATACATCACAGCAACAAGAGAAAAAAGAATAAAAACCACATGATAATTTCAATAAAGACAAAAAAGAGCATCCGAAAAAGTAACATCCATACATGATTAAAAAAAAAAACCTCAACAAAGTAGGTTTAAAGTGAACATACCTCAACATAATACTGGCCATTTATGAAAAACTCACACCTAACATCATACTCAATGAGGAAAAGTTGAAAGCTTTACCCTAAGATCAGGAAGAAGACAAGGATGTCCACTCTCACCACCTTTAGTCAACATTGTACCAGAAGTCCTAGCTACAGCAATCTGACAACAAAAGGAAATAAAAGGGATCCAAATCGGTAAGGAAAAAGTAAAACTCTCCCTATTTGTAGATGACATGATGCTATTTACAGAAAACTGGAAATACCACCAAAAAAAACCCTGCTAGAACTGATAAATAAATTCAGTAAAGTCACAGGATACAGAATCAGTACACAGAAAAGTGAAGCAGCAGAAAGAGAAATTAAGAAAACAATTCCCGGGTCACCTGTGAGGCTCAATCAGTTAAATATCTGACTTTGGCTCAGTTCATGAGCTTGCAATTTGTGAGTTTAAGCTCCACTTTGAGCTCTGTGCTGATAGCCTACTTCAGATTCTGTGTCTCCCTCTCTCTCTGCCCATCCTCTGCTCACACTCTGTGTGTCTTTCTCACAGGAATGAATAAACATTAAAAAAAAAATCCCATTTATAATTGCACCAAAAACAGTAAAATGCCTACGAATAAACTTAACCAAGGGAGTCAAAGACTTGTACTCTCTGAAAACGACAAAACACTGATGAAAGAAACTGAAGATGACACAAATGAGTGGAAAGATGTTCCAAGTTCATGGATTAGGAGAACAAATAGTATTACAATAGCCATCTCACCCAAAGTAATGTATAGATTTAATGCCAACTCTATCAAAATTCCAACAGTATTTTTCACAAAATGGAACAAATATGGAAACACAAAAGACCTGAACATCTAAAGCAATCTTGAAAAAGAAAAACAGGGGCACCTGGGTGGTTCAGTCAGTTAAGCAGCCAACTTTGGCTCAAGCCATGATCTCATGGTCGTGAATTCAAGCCATACATCAGGCTCTGTGCTGACAGCTCAGAGCCTGGAGCCTGCTCCAGATTCTGTCTCCCTCTCTCTGCCCCTCCCCTGCTCATGTGCTGTCTCTCTGTCTCTCAAAAATAAATAAACATTAAAAAAGAAAAAGAAAAACAAAGCTGGAGCTATCACAATTCCAGATTTCAAGATATAATACAAAGCTGTGGTAATCAAAATAGTATGGTATTGGCACAAAACCAGACACATAGATCAACAGAACAGGAAAGAACATCTAGAAAAAATCCACAATTATATGATCAATTCTTCTTCAACAAAGGAGGCAAAAATATACAATGGGAGAGGTGCCTGGGTGGCTCAGTCAGTTGAGCATCCATCTTTGGCTCAGGTCATGATCTCACAGTTCGTGGGTTTGAGCCCCGCATCAGACTCTGTGCTGACAGCTCAGAGCCTGGAGCCTGTCTTCGGATTCTTTGTATCCTTCTCTCTATGACCCTCCCCTGCTCACGATCTCTCTCTCTCTCTCTCTCTCTCTCTCTCTCTCTCTCTCTCTCTCTCTCTCCCCCCCTCAAAGACAAATAAAACATTTAAAAAAATTTTAAAGGATATACAATGGGAAATAGTCTTTTCAACAAATAGTGTTGGAAAAACCGGACAGCTACATGCAAAAGAATGAAACTGGACAACTTTCTTCAGCATACACAAAAATAAACTCAAAATGGATTAAGGACCCAAGTGTAAGACCTGAAACTATAAAAACCTAGAAGAGATCTCAGGCAGAAATTTCTCTAACATTGGCCATAACAATATCTTTCCAGATATGTCTCCCAAGGCAAGGGAAACGAAAGCAAAAATTAACTACTGGGACTTTATCAAAACAGAAAGCTTCATGCAGTGAAGAAAATAATCAATAAAGCTAAAAGGAATCTATTTAATGGGAGAAGATACTTGCAAGTGACATATCCGATACAGGGTTAGTATTCAAAATATATAAAGAATTTATACAACTAAAAAAAAGTCAAATAATCCTATTAAAAATAAGCAGGAGACATGAATAGACATTTCTCCAAAGAGAACATACAGGTGGCCAATAGATACATGAAAAGATCTTCAACATCACTCATCATCAGTGAAATACAAATCAAAACTTCAAGGCTCTAGGACAGAATCCTTGATTGCTCTTCTACCTCTCGGTGGTTGCCTGTATCTTTGGCATTCTTTGGCTTCTGGATGCATCACTCTGATCTTTGTCTCTGTATTTACAGGGCTATCTTCTCCCTGCACGTCTTCACATAGTCTTTACTGCCATCTTCCTAGGACACCAATTATATTGGATTAGGGGCCCACCCTACTCCAGTATGACCTCATCTTAACTAATCACATCTGTAAAACCCTGTTTCCAAGTAAGATCACATGCTAAGGTACTGGAGATGAAAACCTAAATATATCCTTTTTTGAGGAGAACATCATGCGGCCTATAAAGTAGCAAGAAAGAGAGGCTGGTTACCAGTTTTGAAGATCCTTGTTTTTTTATGGAATACAATTCTGAAAATTTTTCTTGGGATTCCTTGGACAATACATACACTTGTGATGGATCCTAGAAATACTGTTATGTTGGGAGTTGAATTCTGATTCTGGAAGATTTTCTTTTATCAATACCAGTTCAATGGTGAGCACAAGAGAAGTGGAATTAGAGAATGACAGCAAGGAGGAAGAAGATCACCACACACAGAACTGGGGCATAAACATGGAGGCAAGGAAAGAAGCACAGCCAGGAATGAACAAATCAAGGGACTGTAGATGCTGGTGAGGGTGTGGAGAGACGGGCACCCTCCTACACTGTTGGTGGGAATGTAAACTGGTACAGCCGCTCTGGAAAAGTGTGGAGGTTCCTCAAAAAACTATCCATAGAACTTACCTATGACCCAGCAATAGCACTGCTAGGGATTTACCCAAGGGATACAGAAGTGCTGATGCATAGGGGCACATGTACCCCAATGTGCATAGCAGCAATGTCAACAAAAGCCAAATCATGGAAAGAGCCTAAATGTCCATCACCTGATGAGTGGATCAAGAAGATGTGGTATATATACACAATGGAGTACTACATGGCAATGAGAAAGAATGAAATCTGGCCATTTGTAGGAAAGTGGATGGACCTTGAGGGTGTCATGCTGAGCGAAATAAGTCAGGCGGAGAAGGACAGATACCATATGTTTGCACTCATAGGTCTAACAGAACAGGAGAACCAGGGGGAGGGGAAGAGGGAAAGAGAGTGGGGGGGAGAGAGGGGCGCAAAACTTGAGAGACTACTGAATACTGAAAACGAAGTGAGGGTGGGAGGGTGAGGGGGGAAAAGAGGTGGTGGTGATGGAGGAGGGCACTTGTGGGGAAGAGCACTGGGTGTTGTATGGAAACCAATTTGACAATAAACTACTT
>PJEM01018167.1:0-19619 GCA_004023845.1 Helogale parvula
CTAGCAGGAAAACAAGAGAGACCTAATGGAGAACCAGGGGGAGCGGAGGAGGGAGAGAGAGTTGGAGAGAGAGAGGGATGCAAAACTTGAGAGACTACTGAATGCTGAAAATGAACTGAGAGTTGAAGGGGAAGGGGGAGGGGGAAAGAGGTGGTGGTGATGGTGGAGGGCACTTAAGGGGAAGAGCACTGGGTGTTGTATGGAAAACAATTTGACAATAAAATATTATGGAAAAAAAAGAAAAAACAAATAAATAAATAAATAGAAATTATTCTTTGTGAGTAGCTGATATCTCTTCAGAAGCATCATTCCAAAGTTATGACTCACTTTGGAGAAAAGAGGAGAAAGACGAAATGAAATGATCAGTATTAAGGGCTGCACATGCTTACGATTTTCATACTAAATACAAAATAAGTTTTTTTTCCTTTTTTTTTTACAAATTACTGTCATGAATTAGTCTCTTAAGGACAAAAATACACAGAAAAGCCCCAGTGAAATCCAACATAACAGAAGTATAATTATAGTTTTAAAAGCAAAGCTTGCTAGATAAGCCCTTAAATTCCCTATCAGAGCCATTACCTTATCAGTGAAGCTAGATATATACACTCACTCACCATAAAACACTTAGAATAACAAAGTAGCTCAGGCTGCGGTCAAAGATCACCCATTTAGAGTGCCTCATCTGTCCGATCCACTATCGTCTGTTAAGTACTCTCAGGTCCAGAAATGTTCTTGATTTATATTTGGACGTTCCAGTCCACTGATAGAAGACTGCCCAATTACTAACATAGCCTCATCTGAGATACCATCAACAACCAAACCTCATAGAAAATTGCCAAACTTTAATCCTACGTGTGTTACTCTACGGTGAGGAAAAGTACATTTTGGTGGAATAAAATATTTCAGTGGGGAAAAAAATCATAAAGATCATCTAAAAGGTTTTTATACTCCCAGGTATGGTAACATCTTGAACATAGGCATTAAACTCATCACCTTTAACCCATCACAGTTAAAATGCCAAAACAAATCTCAAATAAGAGAGAACTATACCAATGCTAAAAACTAGGAATGGATGCCATTCATATGACAACACTGCTTAAGAATTTCTACAAGACATGGAAAGATAAATCTGGGATGGAAGAAAGATACCAAGAGCCAACTAGTGGCTTATCTTCCTGAGAAAGGAGAGCTGTGAGTTGGAGAGAAATCAGAGGAGATATTGGCAAAAATACCATTAATAAGAAGGGCAAGAACTAGGGAATGGGTACACCATAGGAAAAAATAAGAAACCTTTCATGTGAAATCTGTTTTACTGATCAACAGTGCTGAAAACAACTGTACTCCAGGATTTGCACTGCAGTACACCAATGATTTAGGAAATCTAGCAATTTCTCCCAGAAATAGTGAGCAGATCTAGTAGGAAGGTGGATGAATAATTATAGTTGTATAGTATACAACTGGCCTTGTGGCTAGCAAAAACTAGCCTCATAGCTTCTGAAAGTCTAATTCCTTACAGAAGAAATCAGAGACAACACTCCTTGCTAGGGACAGGCTCCCAATCCATGCCTCTTAGGCTTCTGGGTAGATGAACAGAAATGTAAATTTCTATCAACCAAGTCACTTATGTAATATTTGAAAGGAAAATCTATTAGTATCCAAGGACAGTGAGGTTGTTGCAAATGAATCCATCCAAGCCCTAGATGAGACTTCTCCAAGTGTAAGGATTAATAAAATAGAAAAAAGGAGGAGAAAGACGAAGAGGACAAAGAGGAAAAAGAGGATGGGAAGAGGTGAACAGAAAGAAGAGAAGGAAAAAAAAACACATGCTGGGTCTGTGAAATTGTTCTGCAGCAAACAGGAAAAAGGAAAATACAACACTCAAGATACAGAAAATTGCATACAATTTTGAAAAAAAAAAACAGAAACAGAAGTAAATTTTAATTAACACTGCATTTTAAAATAAAAATTTTTTAAAACAGGTTCTCTGAAACCAGAGATGATGTCAGATTAGATATTGTATGACAGACTGAAGTTTGGCTAAAAGTCAGGTAGAAATAAGGAGGGGAGGGCAGGGGAGGGGAGGAGAAGGGAAGGGAAGGGAGAGGAGAGGAGAAGAGAGGAGAGGAAAAGAGGAAGGAAGGGAGGGAGGAAGGAAGAGAGAAAGACTAAGAAAAGAATAAGAAAACTAAGAGATGTAATAGTGTTTAAGAAAATGTTAATAGGATGGGGTGGCTGGGTGGCTCAGTTGGTTAAGCAACTGACTTCAGCTCAGGTCATGGTCTCACGGTCCTGGAGTTCAAGCCCTGTGTTGGGCTCTGTGCTGACAGCTCAGAGCCTGGAGCCTGCTTCAGAATCTGTGACTCCCTCTCTCTCTGCCCTACCCCCACTCATGCTCTGTCTCTCTCAAAAAACAAATAAACATTTAAGAAAATTTAAAGGGAGTCTGGGTGGCTCAGTGGGTTAAGTGTCCAACTTAGGCTGAGGTCATTATCTCACAGTTCGTGAGTTTGAGCCCTCTGTCAGGCTCTGTGCTGACAGATTGGAGCCTGGAGCCTGCTTCAGATTCTGTGTCTCCCTCCCCCACTTGTGCTCTGTGCCATTACACAGACACTAGAATCCCTCACATTATAAAAAGTGACAATATCCAGTGTTAACAAGAATGTACAGCAATAGGAAGTAACAAATAGAGCTGGTGGGAAAGCAAAAATCACAGGACTACTTTGAAATCGGTACAGTAGTTTCTTATATTCATTTACTATGTAACCGAGTAATTCGACTCCTAGGTATTACCTAAGAGAAATTAAAACATCAGTCCGCACAAGCCCTTGTATACAAATGTTCATAGCTGCTTTAGTCAGAATTGACCCAAACTGGAAACAACCAAAATCCATCAACAGATGAATGGATAAACAAACCGCAGTACACTCACAAAATGAAATTCTAATCAGCAATAAAAGAGCACACGATATACACAACAACAGTGACAAGTCTTGAAGACATGCTGTTAAGAGAAACCAGACAAGAAAGAGGACATACTATATAATTCCATTTATATCAATTGTTAGCAAAGGCAAAACTAATCTGTAGTGACAGAAAGGGCAGAAGGAAAGTGGTCGCCTGGGGATGGAGATGGGTGCAACAGGGGATTTGGGGGATAAAAGGTCCATACCATGCTTGTGAAGGTGTGCACTCACTGAGTATATTGTATTTAAGTTATACTCACTCCAATTAAAATCATTTTCAAAAAAGCTAATGACAAATCAAGATAAAAAGATTTCAGGCACGTGGATGGCTCAGTTGATTAAGCATCCAACTTCAGCTCAGGTCATGATCTCGTGGTTTGGGAGTTTGAGCCCTATGTGCTGCCAGTGTGGAGCCTGCTTGGGATTCTCTCTCTCTCTGTCCCTCTGTGACTCATGCACGCATGCTCTCTCTCTCAACATAAATTTAAAAAAGAAAGAAAGAAAAAAGATTTCAACATACATTCAAAGATTTAATATTCTTACTCTAGAAAGATAATGCCAATAATGCCAACAACAAAACTCCAGTTTCCCAACAGAAAATGTGAAAGACACTGTGTGGGTTTCCAGAATACTGAAAAGCTTGCAGAAACCCCTGAGCACTGACAGCTTTCCATCTTTTTTTTCTTTTTTAACATTTATTTATTTATTTATTTTGAGAGAAAGAGACAGAGTGTGAGCAGGAGAGGGGCAGAGAGAGACACACACAGAATCAGAAGCAGGCTCCAGGCTCTGAGCTGTCAGCAGAGCCCAATGTGGGGCTCGAAACCACAAGCAGCAAGAACATGACCTGAGCTGAAGTTGGATGCTTCATCCACGAAGCCACCCAGGCGCCCCTGACAGCTCTCCATCTTAAAAAAGATACAAATGTGAATCCAATGCTTGCCAACATTTCCTTAATCAGAAGCTAACAGATTCATTTTTCTGGAATGGTAACATAAGTCTCACATATAAAAGGCTATGGCTTAGCAAAAAGTGAGTTTTTCTAGAGCCTGGCAAAAACCAGTGTCATCAGACAAGAGAGTGAGGGAGACTCTGCTGAGACTTACTGTATGTACTGCAGTCATGTGTGGTCACCTCACTTCTGATAAGATTCTATTCCCCTTGCCAATTAAGCAAGACACTGTAGCTCCACTGTGCATGAGTGTGCTTTCTCCTTCCATCCACCTGAGATGCATCCATTGGCAAGTGAGACTGGCACAGACACACCACCACGCTTGCTAAACAAGTTTGGAAAGAGTGTTGGGAAGGCAAGAGAGGAAAGTGGTGCCTGAGGAAGGCTGGGCAGAGATGAGAGAAATTACAGCAGCGATGAGAGTTGTTTTTTTCTGGAGTAGTCATAAGAGTGGAGTTCACAGACTGCTTCTGTTCCTTAGTGACAAGTTGAGCCCAATGGATAATTTAAAAGAGGAAAGGCAAGACAGTCTAATGCGTAAGTCACAGATACCGCACTAATGAAGGTGGTGGGAATGATCACAGTTTCCCAACGCCAGCACAGGGAGATAGGGGAGGCATGACGGAGGGTGCCCTGCACATGCCTCTTAGATAGGCAGTCAGCAACTTTTCAGGCCAGTACCACATAGGCGCTGAAGTTTATTTAAATGTGGGAAAGTATAAAAATACAGCAGCAGAATGCTTTAACTCTTGCTAACCCAATTCTCTCTGGAGGGGACATAAAAGACAAAAACCAGTGATACAGTTGACGCCAATGGTTTTAAATGTGGGAAGGGGGTGATAATAAAGTTATGAAGAGCTCTGTTGTCCTTAATCCTTCTTGATAAGGTGGCCAAAGAATAGACTGGTTCTAATTTAAAGAATTTAACTGTGTCAACAATAACCTGATTTTAAAACTCTCTGCTGAGTTTTTCCTCTCAGAAGATTCTTAAATTCAGACTGAGACTTGAACAAATATTTTTTAAGCTAACTGGGTTAAAATTAGTGTTTGAAGGTTCCAGAGTTCATGTAAATAAGAATTTAACATTTCCACTGGTAAAGAGTAAGACCATTTCTTTTCAAAGAATATTTGGGCTGGGTGTGAAAAGTTAAAAGGAAAACAGAACAAAAACTATGAACTCCATCATTTCCAGGATGACCCATGTTTCCCAAGAAGACCGAATTTAAATTGTCTCAAGACTCATTTAATGCCTGTGTTTCAGAAATAGTTTTATTTAGGTGAAGACACTTGTTCTGGATCAGAACCAAGTGAGATAAAAAGGAGTGGCTGGAAATAAAGGCTAAGGTCTAGGAAATAATTTCCCCATTTGGATGTCTTTAGAATTTTGGTTTCTGCAACTTGCTTGAGAAGGGAGATGCTGATAAAAGGTGGATCTTTATAGTTCTACAATTATATACAGAATGTGTTTTTAACTTTAGAGAAGTATCCCAAAAGGAGTTATGAATTCTAGATTTTTTTAAGGGTTTGAGAAAGAGAAAACAGGACATTTCACTGAAGGATAAATTCACTCTGACCCAGAGGTCCAGCACCAAGAGGGCAGGAGCCAAGTAGGACTGAGCCGAGGCAGGGGCAATCTTGCACTTAATGGTGACTGGGTGAGGGTACAGCAAGGTACAGAATGATGCAGAGAGGCCATTATTCCATGTTCTCCCCCTGAAAAAGGCTCACAGTGCTCAGCCTATACTTATCTAAGCTGAAAGAAAAAACAAGGGAGAAAAAAGAAATCTCATAAGACCTAGTAAAAAAGAAACTGCATTCATTAGCTGCTGTGTGGGTGTGGGTGTGGGTGTGTGTTACATGTTTGGAGAGATATTATACTTCAGTAACAACAACAACAAACTCCCAATCCTACTACTCAACAACAATAAAGAAACCCAATCAACAATAGCCAAACTATGGAGAGAGCTCAAATGTTCATCAACTGATGAACAGGTAAAGATATGGGGTGTGTGTGTGTGTGTGTGTGTGTGTGTGTGTCTGTCTGTCTGTCTGTCTGTGTGAATTACTCAGCCAGCAAAAAGAATGAAATCTTGCCATTTGCAACAATGTGGATGAAGCTAGAATGTATGCTAAGTGAAATAAGTCAGAGAAAGACAAATTCATATGATTTCACTCATATGTGAAATTTAAGAAACAAAACATCAAATTAATTAATTTAATACCAATCCTTCAATTCAACCCTTCTCAAACTCTTTAAAAAAAAATAGAAGAGGGAATGCTTCTAAACTCCTTTTATGAGGCCAGCATTACCCTGATAACCAAAACCAGACAAAGATACCACAAGAAAAAATTATGGGCCAATAACATATCTATGAGGAAAATAGATGCAAAAATCCTCAATAAAATATTAGCAAACCAAATTCAACAACACATTAGAAGGATCATACACCATGCAAATCAAAACCACAGTGAAATACCACTTACATTTGTTAAAATGGCTATTATCAAAAAGATAAGAAATTACAAGTGTTGGCAATAATATGGAGAAGAGGGAACCTTTGTGCACTGCTGGTGGGATATAAACTGATGTAGTCACTGTGGAAAACATTGTGGAGTTTTCTCAAGAAATTAAAACTAGAACTACCATATGATCCAGGAATACTACTTCTGGTTATTTTATCTGAAGAAAATGAAAAGCAACTATTAAACATGCCTTATTAAATAAAGAAAATGAAAATGCATGTTCACTGCATCTCTATTTACAACAGCCAAGCTATGGAAACAACTTAAGTGTTCATTCAGTGGATAAAGAAAACGTAACACACACATATATATACACACACACAACCAGGCTACTAGCCATGAAAAGGAATCCTGTCATTCGCGATAACATGGATATACCCGAGAGCATTATACTAAGTAAGTCTGACAGAGAAAGACAAATACCATAAGACCTCATTTATATATGGAATCTAAAAACAAAAACAAAAAACAAGCTCACAGATACAGCAAAGAAACTGGTGGCTGCCAGGAGCGGATACTGCTGGGGGGCAGGGGAGGAATAAGAAAAGGGAGTTGAAAGGTTACATCTCCCAGAGATGTAATGTATACCAAGGTGACCATAGTTAATAATACTGTGTTGCATATTTAATAGTTGCTAAGAGTAAATCTTATTCTCATCACAAGAAAAAAAATTTTTGTAACTATATAAGGTGACAGATGTTATACACCTGAAACTAGTAAGTCAATCATACCTCAACCAAAGAAAAAATAACAAAATAAGAGTTAGCAGAGAAACTGGAACCTTTGTGCAGTGTTAGTGCAGTGTTACTGGGAGTATAAAATACTGTATCCACTGTGGGAAAAAGTATGGCAGTTCTTTCTTAAGATTGAGTTATTATAGGATCCAATAGCCCACTTCTGGGTATATATCCCCTAAAATTGAAAGCAGGGTCTCATAGAGATATCTGTCCACCCATGTTCATAGCAGTATTAGTCACAACAGGCAAAAGGTGGAAACAACCTGTGTCTATTGACAGAAAAATGGTGAAATAAAATGTAGTAAATACATAAAATGGAACATTATTCAGCTTTAAAAAGGAAGGATAGGCTCCTGGGTGTCTCGGTTGGTTGAGCGTCCAACTCTCCTCCGCTCAGATCATTGAGTTCAAGCCCCATTCTTAAAAAATATTAATAAAAACAATAAAAAAAAGGAAGGAAATTCTGATACGTGTTTCAGCTGGATAAAGCTTGAGGACATTCTGCTGAGTGAAATAAGCCAGTCACGAAAAGACAAATATCGTAGGATTCCACTTATATGAGGTGCCTACAGCAGTACATTCACAGAGACAGAAAGTAGAATGATTGCTGCCAGGTGCTACACTAGAAGTAGGGAGCTACTGTTTAAGGGGTATGGAGTTTCAGTTTTTCTGATGAAAAGACTTCTGGAGATGGACAGTAGTGCTGGCTGCCCAAGAATGTGAATGTACTTAATACCAGTGGACCATACACTTAACTGGTTAAAATGGTAAGTTTTATGTTGGGTGCATTTTACCACAATTATATAAAAACAAAATTTAAAAGCCCAAAATAGCCAAAGGAATATCTGTTCAAAATTCCAACACTGGAAAGGGGAAACCCGTTGAGCTTAGGTTCAAAGTAGAATGAGGGTGGAGCCAAGGTCTCCCTGTCTTCTTGCCACACTAACCCTCCTCAAGAAATAACAATAGAGCGGCCCAGTGGCAGGTACACATAGAGCCTTCCAACAGTGACTCATCACCTTAGTGCAAGTGCTAACTAAATAAGCTACATGAGAATCCACAGTATTACTGGACACCAAGTTACATTTAATCTGAAACATTAAGTTCTCACGGACCTCAATAAGAAGGAACAATCTGAGAACTATGAAGTTTAAGGGAAATGAAGTTTACAGAGGGGCCAGCTCCAAGCAGAAAGCCCTGTTGACCTGTTTGGATTTCTACAAAAACATATCACAGTGGGAGCCGTCACTGGGCCCTAGTCATTAGCTTCTCTGAAATAAATGACTTTTTTAGGGGTTTGTGCAGCTTCCACAAAGATTTGGTAGTACAAATATAGCACAATTTAATCTATGCCAACAATTGGATTCTCTTACTAAAACGGAAGTGGCTAAAACTTTCTATAGCTGTCATGTCCCTAGGTTTTACGGGAAAATTTCAAAAAATATATCACAACCCAGATTAGCATGAGGGGAGAGTGTGTGTAAATATAATACCAATATAAAATTGCAATTAAAATGTTTTATAATTCCAATGTATTTGCTCTTCTATACTTGGGTTCTGTGGAACCCCATAAATACTGTGAAAAAATACTATGAACTGATAAAAATTGTTATTTAATTAAGGTGGTCATTTTTTAAATATGCATTATTTTTAAACACTTACACATGTATATTATTTTAAAAAGCAAATACTCCTACAATAAATGAAGGTTCAATTAAGAACTAAATATCTTAAAAAATGTATATCAACAGAACTAAAAAAATAAGAAAATCCATATCAGTAGATGCAGAAAAAGCATTCAGCAAAATTCAACTCCTATTCATGATTAAAACTCTCAGCAAACTAGAATTGAAGGGAACTTCCTCACGCTGATAAAGGCTACCTAAAAAACCTCAGTGCTAACATTATACTTATTGGTGTATGGACTGAATACTTTCCCCTAAGATCAGGAAGAGGCAAGGATGTCAGCTCTCACCATTTCTATTCGACACTGTAAAGGATGTCCTAGCCAGTGTCGTCTGGGAGAAAAGAAGGGAGAGTAGATAGATTAGAAAGAAAATAGAAAACTATATTCACAGACAGCAGATCATCTATATGGAAAATTCTACAAAAACATCTACAAAAAAGCTATGGAACTTATGAGTTTAGCAACATCACAGGATACAAAGTCAACGTGAAAAAAAATAAGCTATATTTCTACACACTAGCAAAAACTATTAGACATAGAAATTTATAAAATTCTATTTACAATAACATAAAAACTATGACGTTTTTATGGACAAATTTAGTTAAATATGTGCAATACCGCTTGTGAAAACTCAAAACACTGCTGAGGGAAAGTATATAACAAAAGAAATAATGAATATAAATAATTATAACATGTCACAGGTCAGAGGACTCAATATGAAAATGTCAGTTCTTGCCTAAATCATTTATAGATTCAAACATCAGAGTAAAAACCCCAGCAGGGTTTTTTTCAATAGGAAAGCTGATTCTAAAATTTATATGGAAATGCAAATGGTCTAAAACAGCCAAAACAACTTTCAAGAACAAATCTGGAGGAATTATACTACCTGCTTCAAATATTACAACAAAGTTAAAGTAATCAAGACAGTCTCTTCCTGGAATAAGGACAGACATATAGGTCACTAGAACAGAAAAGGGAGTCCAGGAATATGCCCACACATACAGCGTAAATTGATTTTCATAAATGTAATCAAGGTAATTCAACGAGTAAAGGCTAGTCTTTCAACAAATGGTGCTGGAACATTTGCTTTCTATTTGCAAAAAAAAAAAAAAAAAAATTAATCCAGACCCTTAATTCTCACCATACATTAAAAATTAACTCACTGGTTCCAGAAGTAGATTCCCTAAGATCCATGATCGTATTTCATAATATAGTCATTTTTCTCAATACCACATTGCTTTAATTAAGGGGAAGAAGGGGCCCTAATAAACATCAGTGTTATCAAATAATACTAAAAATTTATAATGGACCATAAGCCCAAACTTTACCGTTTCCAGAAGAAAACATAGAAAATTATTATTGCAATCTTGGAGTTGACAAAAATTTCTAAAACAGCATAAAAAAGCATGAGCCATAAGGGCGTCTGGGTGGCTCAGCTGGTTAAGCATCCAACATCCAACTGTTAGCTTCAACTCAGGTCATGATTTCCCAGTTTGGGAGATGGAACCCTCCATCAGGCTCTGTACTGACAGTGCAAAGCCTGCTTGGGATTCTCTCTCTCCTCCTCCCACGCTCGCTTTCTTTCTCTTTCTTTCTCTCTCTCTCAAAATAAATAAATGAACACTGAAAAAAAAAAAGCATAAGCCATAAAAGAAAAAAGGACTTCACCAAAATTATAGTCTTCTGCTCATCAAAAGACTTAAAGAATAAAAAGGTAAGCCACAAACAGATATTTGCAGAACATATTTCTGATAAAAGAGCTGTAGTCAGAATAAGAACTCCTTTAATTCAAATATAAAAAGACAACTGAATTTAAAATGGTTAAAAGATATAAAGAGGTACTACACCAACAAGACCTACAAATAGAAAATATAGGCACACATCACTTTATTGCACTTCACTTTTGTGCAATACTTCTGTGCTTCACACATACTGTATTTTTGTAACAAATGGAAGGTTTGTTGCAAGCCTTTGCAAAGCAAGGTATATTGGTGCCATTTTTCCAACAGCATTTGCTCACTTCATGTCTTTGTGTCATGTTTTGGTAATTCTCACAATATTTCATACTATTTCATTATTACTAGGTTTGTTAGGGTGATCTGTGATCAGTGATCTTTGATATTACTATTTTAATTGTTCTGGGGAGTCATGAGCCGCACCCATCTGAGACAGAAAACTTAATAAATGTTGTGTATGTTCTGAGTGCTCTGCTGACCAGCCATTTCCCCATCTCTCTCCCTCTCTTTGGGCCTCTCAATTCCCTGAGACACAACAATACAAAATCAGGCCAAGTAATAACCCTACAGTGAAATGGCCTCTAAGTGTTCAAGTGAAAGAAAGAGTCACACATCTTTCACTATGAATCAAAAGCTAGAAATTATTAAGCTTAGTGAGGAAGGCATGGTGAAAGTTGGAATCGGTCAAAAGCTAGGCCACTTGCACAAAACATGTGGTCCAAGCAAATGATGCCAAACAAGTTAGCTAAGTTGTGAATGTGAAGGAAAAGCTCTTACAGGAAATTAACAGTGCTACTCCAGTGAACACATGAATGATTCAAAAGTAAAAAACAGTCTTATTGCTGACATAGAAAAAGTTTCACTGGTCTGGACAGAAGATCAAACCAGCCACAACATTCCCTTAAGCCATAGCCTAATCCAGGGCAAGGCCCTAACTCTTTTCAATTCTACGAAGGCAGAGAGAGGTGAGGAAGCTGCAGAAGAAGAGTCTGCAGCCAGCACAGGTTGGTTCAGGAGGTGTAGGGAAAACAACATAAAGGTGCAAGGTGAAGCAGCAAGTTACCCAGAAGACCCTGCTCAGATAATAATGAAGATGGCTACACTAAACAAAAGATTTTAAATGTAGGTGAAACAGCCTTATACTGGAAGAAGATGCTGCCTCAGACTTTCTAGCTAAAGAGGAGGAGTCAATTCCAGGCCTCAAAGCTTCAAAGGACAGGCTGGCTCTCCTGGTAAGAGCTACTGACTTGAAGTTGAGTCTCATGCTCATTTACCAATCCAAAAATCCGAGAGCCCTTCACAATTATGGTAAATCTACTTTGCCTGTGTTCTATAAATGCAACAACATAACCTGGATGACAGCATATCTGTTTACAGCATGGTTTACTGAACATTTGAAACCCACTTTTGAGACCTATTGCTCAGAGAAAGATTCCTTTCAAAATATGACTGCACACTGACAATGCACCTCGTCACCCAAGAGCTCTGATGAATATGTGTGACAAGATGAACGGCTCTTTTCATGCCTGCAAACACAACAGTCATTCTGCAGCCCATGGATGAAGGTGTCATTTTGACTTTCAAGTTTGATTTAAGAATTATACTTCATAAGGTGATAACTGCCTTAGAGGGTCTTCTGATAGATCTGGACAAAGTAAACTGAAAACATTCTGGAAAGAATTAACCATTCTAGATGCCATTCAGAACATTCCTGATTCAGAGGAAGAGGTCAAAATATCAACACGAACAGGAGTTTGGAAGAAGTGGATTCTGATCCTTATGGAAGACATTCAGGAACTCAGGACTTTAGTGGAGAAAGTAGCTGCAGATGTGCTGGAAACAGCTAGAGAACTAGAAGTGGAGCCTGAAGACGGGACTGAATTACTGCAATATCACGACAGGACTTTAACAGATGAGTTGCTTCTTATGGGTGAGGAAAGAAGGTGGTTTCTTGAGATGGAAACTGCTCCTGGTGAAGATGCTGTGAAGACTACTGAAATAACAACAAAGGATTTAGAATACAGCATAAGTTTAGTTGATAAAGCAGCAGCAGGGTTTGAGAGGATCAGCTCCAATTCTGAAAGGAGTTCTACTGTGGGGAAAATGCTATCAAACAGCATTGCATGTTGTTTGAGAAATCAGTTGTGAAAGGAAGAGTCCATCAATACAGCAAAGTTCACTGTTGTCTTATTGTAAGAAATTGCCACAGCCACCCCAGCCTTCAGCACCAACCACCCTGATTGGGGTACCTGGATGGCTCAGTTAGTAGAGCATGTGACTCTTGATCTCAGGATCATGAGTTCAAGCCCCACACTGGGTGTGAAGCCTACCTATAATTTTTTTAAGTGTTATCCAATATATAAGGTATATATGTATAGTCAACATGCAACTAACTGTGGAGTTACCGCTGTATTCTCAGCAGTGGGTCTTTGGAATTTGATAAAGTTATATAACTGCAATGCAAAAATCATTTCATGTATGATACAAAGAAACCTCTATCAGTTTGTAACAACATCTACCACTGGTACAAACAGATGGAGTGACAAAGCACAGGATGTCCTCCTATGTTTGAGGAAGCCAAACTGCCCTAATGTCATCATTCAGCAGTCTCACAATATTCACAGAGGAAAACTGAGCTGTGTACTAGGCATCCCCCAGTCCAGCACGTGGAATATTCTTAATTCAAAGCTGAAGAAGACATCTTATCTTCTGCAAATGATACAAGCCCTAATGGTGGTAAATAAAGCAAAAATGATACAACCATTGCTGCAGTTTTAAAAATCATGAGGAACACAAAGTAGACTTTGCAGGTCATTTCACGTTCAAGGATAAGGCTATATCCCAAGTAAGTGGAGAGATGGATCATCACAATGTACAACTGTGGGATGCTGACATCCTACTAAAATAGAATGTGAGGAATCCACCAAAAATTCATATTTTTTAAATATTCTGACCTATTGTTCATGCTGTTTCGCCCCACTAGAATACTGAAACTCCATGATGATACGGATTTCTGTCTTTGTGTACTGCTATAGCCCTAGCACTATGTAATAATTGCTCAATAAATATTTGTTAAATGAATAAATTATGCCTATGTTGATATTCAGCAAATATTTGTACAAATTTATTATGTCTATGTAGGTATTATTCACAGGTAAATTATGAAATAACCTTCCCTTATACTTCCTTTCTTTTACAATTCTTTGACAAGACATTGTCTTCTTTATTTTGTTTCTAAATACCAATTCAAACATAAACTTTCAAGCAAAATGATTGTTATTTTCTCCTTTACTTCTTTTCAAAAATTTCCAGGGCGCCTGGGTGGCTCAGTCGGTTAAACATCTGACTTTGGCTCAGGTCATGATCTCACAGTTCATGGGTTTGAGTACCATGTCAGGTTCTGTGCTGACAGCTCAGAGCCTGGAACCTGTTTCAGATTCTGTGTCTCCCTCTCTCTCTCTCTGCCCCTCCCCCACTCACGCTCTGTCTCTGTCTCAAAAAATAAACTATAAATTTTTTTTTAATTTCCTACAATACATGTGTGTGTTGAGAATAAAGAACAAATGCTCCTTTATAAAATTAGCTTTATAGAGGGCTATAAGAAGTTAATATTTTCTATTTCCTTAAATCTCCTCTGCATATGTTCTTTATCCTCTCTGAAAAACCCTCCACACATTTCTCTATAAATTTAGCTGGTCTCAACCCAATTTCCCCAGTTAAGAATCCTTTATAATACTGGTTAATCTCAATCCTTTGATCCACTTTGATTCCCAAAACAGAACCCTAAACCCCTTCAGTACATTTCTGTATTTCCTACTGCTAAAGAACATTCAGTAAATGTTTAATTTATTGAAACTGATGAGTTTCTGCAAGATTGAAGAAGCTTGAGGGTACAAAAATTAATGTAAAACTACAAAGATAAAGAAATATATTGCATATTAAACTATAATGCATAAAACCTACCAGCAGTGTGGGTCCCTGGGAAATGAAGAAATGACCTGATATAACGATGGTGAGAACAAGATACCCAGATTCTTCACTGGAGTCAAAAACCTTGAAAAAGAAAAACACAATGAAAGAAATGTGCTGTAATACCAGTAAATGTATAATATCTTCTCACACTGAGCTTCCTACTCTGCACATTTCCTTTCCTTCTGTTTAATCTGTAGGGGCACCTGGGTGGCTCAGTCAGTTAAATGTCCAACTTTGGCTCTGGTCATGATCTCACAGTTCATGACATTGAGCCCCACATCAGGCTCTGTGCTGACGGCTCAGAGCCTGGAGTCCGCTTCAGATTCTGTGTCTCCCTCTCTCTCTGCCCCTCCCACACGTGCTCTCTCTCGCGCTCTCTCACTCTCTCTCTAAAAAATAAACATTTTTTAAAAATTACAAATCTGCAATCATTTACTTATAGTTTCAAGTTTCTCCTATACAGGGGCTAACAGCCAGCTTTTAAAAAATAAAACTAAAACATGTATTTTGAAATGAATACTAGATTAAAAATAAGGAGATGTGGGCCCTGAGCCAATCACTTTTCAGTAACATTTTAATAAGTCATTAATTATCTTTGAGCCTCAATTTCCTTTCTGTAAAATGGGCAGAATGCCCTACAGGGTTGCTATGAGACTTCAGAGTCCTCCTTTCATCAGTCATATAATCCATTTTTACAATCCCTCAAAACCTGGTGCTTTCTTTTGCATGAACTTTAATTTATCAATGTCACTCTTAAAACATGGTGCCCAAAACTGACCTTAATGTAACTGGTGTGGTCTAACGATCTATTTTTTGCACGAATACAGCCAACAATCACATTAACCTTTTGAGGGGGTAGTCCCATTTGAGGAATGATCTAATATCAGCAAAACTTCTTGAAACCTCATCACTTATATTGGTAAATCAGACTTTCATTTTCTTCATCTGAACCTAAAGGTAAAGACCTTGCATTTATTCTCATTATATTTTATCTTGGTAAGTTTGGTTCAGTTTTGGTGGGAAGTTGAGGCAATGAAATAAAAATGTCAAGGAGGACATGACTGATACAGAAGAGTAGAAGGTTTTGGGTCTTAAGTGACTACCCTGTATTGGTGGGTTTCACATAATGTACGGTAAACATCCTTATATAAACAATAAGATGACCTTATGGATTCACCTCAATGCTCAAAGCTCAAAACAATGAACACATACCTAACTCAAGTATGATTTTACAAGGTTACTACATTCTATTGAGAAATATTGTTCTAATAGTTTCATATGTGGGGTTTACTGCTTTAATGCTATATTTCAACTTAAGGTTTTCTACTGAGTTTCCCCTAATTCACTTTTAATTCCAATCTTAAAAAAAAAAAACCTGAAAAACATTTTAGATGTCAAGGAAGGTATGCTAAAGTCTAAACTTCAGTGGTTGTGATTCTGCCTTTTCTCCAGTATTAGGAACTCAGCTATTTGTAGGATACTCTTCCTGCCACATTTTAAATGGATGATCTTTATGCTTCAAGACCACTTAAAACCACAAGAATAGCTAGGCGTCAAGAAGAGCTTTCAAAACTAGAGCCTGATCAACAAATTCTTTGGGAGGCTGTATGTTAACATGACTGCTTGTTTTTTTTTTAAGAAATGTATTATACATCCTGAAAATACCCCAAAAAGTGTCCCATACTTAAATGTACAACTCAGTGAATGACAATAACGCAAACACATAATAATTACCACCCAGGTGAAGAAACAGAACATTGCCAGCCTTCTGGAAGGTACCCTAGTGCTGTCTTGCAATCACTACTTGCTCCTTCCTCCCCTAAGATAGCTTGATTTCTACCACCACAGTTTACCTTTATTTATAAGAATAGAATCATATAGAAAGAATTATTTTGTGTCTCATCTCATCAATGTTGTTGCATGTACCTAGTCCGTTCATTTTCTTTACTGTATAATACTACTCAATGACTACACCACAATTTATTTTTTCATTCTTTTGTTGATGACTATTGTCTTACAGTTTAGGTCTACCCCTAACAATGCTGTTATGAACATTTTTTTATATGTCTTTTGTTGGGTAGGACAATCACTATGGAAATCTCAATTCTTCCCAAATTACTTTATAAGTTTTTCAAGTGGGGCCTAGTGACTTCCAAGAGAATCCCAGGAGACTTCTCCCCTGAACTCCAAACTGCTACAACCAATTGCCTACTCATGATCCCCACTTAAAGGTCCAATAGTCATTTTAAAATTAACAGCCCCTAATTCCAAGTCCAAACCTTCCGCTCATTCATTTTTTCATTCAATATTTACAAAGTGTTGAGCAAGTGACATCTGTTGCCTATCACCAGGAGTAGAAATCCAATAATTTCTGCCCACTTCATTTTGGTACTGGAGTCACTATGGAAAAATGCAACACAGTCAATTACTGGGTGGAACAGCTCTTTACTCACATACAGAATAAACAGAGCAAGAATAGCATCAGTAGCGGGGGTCAGTTCCCCCTGGCAGGGGAAAGAGAGCAGGTCCCTCTCAGCAGCCATACAGAGCAGCTGGCCTGTGCTCACACCTCTGGTGCTACAGCAGAAAGACCCCATTCTCTCCCCCTAAAGGGACAGATACAGCAGTAGGAGTTGTCTGAGTGCCATATAATACTTAAGCAGAACAAAGGAGCACAGGCTGTGAGGACTCTCTCTCTTGGAGAAAAGTATTCCAGGCTTCAGGTCCATTCTTATGGTCTTGGCCAAAAGGGGCTGAAAGACTACATGCACAAAAGACTGCCTTCCCAACACAAAGCACATACCACGTGCCAGGCTGCTGTAGGTATCTGACTCCCACAGTTTCACATCAAAGAAAATAATTCTTAGGTAAATTATGGAATCATTCCTAAATCCTGTCCTTTCCTCATACCCAAATCAATCCATCAGCATATCCTTCAGGTCTATCTTCAAAATATTCAGAAGCCAACCACTTCTCACAGATCTGGTCTGAGTTATAATCTCTAGTTGTATTAACATAATAACCTCCTAACTGGCTTTCCCTTTCTGTTCTTGCTCTCCCTCCCCACATAGTTTATTCTCAATAAAGTACTCAGAGTGATTCTTTTTCTTTTTTTAAGTGTATTTATTCTGAGAGAGAGGGAGGGAATGTATGAGTAGGGAAGGGCAAAGAGAGAGGGAGGCAGAGAATCCCAAGCAGGCCTGACATGGGGCTTGATCCTGTGAACTGTGAGATCATGACCTGAGCTGAAACCAAGAGCCAGACACTTAACTAACTGAACCACCCAGGAGCCCCCTCCAAAGAGATCCTTTTAAAATCTAAGTTAGATCAGGTTATTCCTAGTTCAAAGCCCTTCAGTAGCCCTGCATCTCATTACAGAAACTTGTGCAAAGTATTTTATAACCCAGCCCCCACTGCCCCTCTGCTCTCATCACCTTTGTGCACTCTGCTCCATCCACACTGCCTCCTCGCTGCTCCCTGAACCTACTAGGAAAATTCATGATGATAAATCTCAGGGCTTTTTCAGTCCTGTTCTATCTAAAATTTTCTTCTCTTAGATTCACAAAACTCACTCCTTCATCTTCTTCAGGTCTTTGCTTAAATATCATCTTTTCAGGTAATACCTTTCCTGACCATCCTACTGAATCTGCCACCAACTCTCTTTACCCAAACCAGATGGCTCCTATTCCTTTTTCCGGCTTTGCTTTCCTCCATAGTTCTTTCCACTTTTGTTACTTTATATTTACTTGTTATCTGTCTACCTATCTATTTAAAATGTAATTGATAAGTGGGATTATAAACAATACTCAATCTGAAAGTCAGAATAAGAATAAAAAGGGAACAAAGAATAGATGGGACAAATACCAAATACCAAGGTTATACACTTATACCCACCCTATCAATGATCAATCACATTAATTGTAAATAGCTTAAATACCCCAATAAAAGGCAATCTGACAGTAGGAAAAATATATAAGGCACAACTATATCCTGCCTGTAAGAAATGCATTTTATTTTATTTTATTTTTATGTTAATTCATTTTTGAGAGAGAGAGAGAGAAAGAGAGAGAGCACGCGCGCACATGCAGGGGAGAGGCAGAGAGGGAGACACAGAATCCGAAGCAGGTTCCAGGCTCTGAGCTGTCACCACAAAGTCCAATATAGGGCTCAAACCCATGAGATATGAGATCATGACCTGAGCCAAAGTCTGATGCTTAACCAACTAAGCCACCCGGGCACCCCACATTTTAAATATAAAAACATCACCAGGTTAAGAACAAAAGAGTGGGGAAAATATACCATGTGAATATCAGTCAAAAGAAATATCTAACATTAGAAAGAACATCAAAAAGTATACAGGAGGTCATTTTATAGCAATAAAGGAGTAGGTTAATCAAGAGACATATTGTCCTAAACATTTATGTCCGCAATAACAGAGCTTAAAAATACATGCAGCATTAATTGATAGAATTATAGGGGAATAGACACATCCACAATTACAATCAGAGAGGTCAATACCACTCTCTCAAAAATTGACAGAACAAGTACATAGAAAATCAGCAAATGTATAGAAGACTTGAACAACGCTATCATCCAACATAACCTGATTGACATTTATAAAATACTTACCCATACCAGCAAAAATACAGATTCTTCTCAAGTGTGCAGAGAGCATTTACCAAGATAAACAAAATTCTGGGCCATAAAACAAGTCTTGATAAATTTATAAGTATGTTCTCTGAGCACAATTAAACTAGAAATCAGTAACAGAAAGATCTCTGGGGAAAAAAATCTCCAAATATTTGAAACTAAGTAATATTTGAAACTAAACAAATATTTGAAACTATACATCTAAATAATTTAAGTTACTCCAAATCTGGGACCTCTTGGAATTTATATTTGTGTTTAAATTGTGTTTTTAAAAATTGTAAGTGCAACTAACAAGATGAAACATTTTTGTTGAAATGCAAATTTTAGTTCATACTCAAAATATTTTACTGAACTTGAATAACTTTAACATTTTAAATTAACATTTTAAATTATTAAATG
>PJEM01018168.1:0-19587 GCA_004023845.1 Helogale parvula
CAGGTTCATCGCACCCGCCCCACCTCCCGGCCCCCCCTCAGCCCCCACCCCCTGCACCAGGACCCCCGTCCACCCCAGACATCTGGAGACTGCTGCTTCCTTGCAAAATGCCCGCATGTCAAAGTTCGTGCATGCCGGTTGGACGCGCCCTCCCGGCCTGCTGGCTGCTGGCTCTGCAGTTTTCCAAATGCGGACGGAGCCGAGCCAGGAGAAAACTCCAAAGCACCCCCGCTGGAACCACGCGGCCGCCGGCTCCCACCCACCGGCAGGCACACCCCCACCGCGGCGGCCGGCAAGTTTGTGGGGCGTCCGGGCAGGCTGAGCAGGACTCACCGCGGAGCCCCTCCGGCCGGGCTGGCGGCAGCGGCAGCGGGCGCAGGGTCGCGGCTCCCGGTACGATGCGCCCGCGTGGCTCCCAGGGAGATGCTGCAGCCGTGGCCGCACCATCCACCTCCTCCCGGAGCCGACCGCGAATGCAGGGGTGGGGGAGGCCAGAGCTCCCGATGCGTCCGCACTTGGGGGGTGGGGGGCAGGCGAAGAGAAAGAAGACACCGCGCACCCCCCTCCGCACCGGCCCTTCCCCCAGCCCTCCCGCAGCCGCGCAGACTTAGCTGGAAGGGAGATCTTGAGAGGAGAGAGAGAGAGAGGGAGGGAGGGACCGGAGGCGCAGGACTGGCGGGCGATGCAGAGTTACGGAGGAGCCACCTTGAGCCCCTCCCAGCGCCGGGCCGTGTCTGCAGACTCTCTGCGCCCCCAGCCGGGGTCAGTGCAAGGTGGAGGTCAGGACGGAACAAAAGGGGCCGGCCCGAGGCTGTGCCGGCTCACACATGCACACAGCCCTCCGCGAGCCTCCCGCAGGCGGGGGAGGGGAGGGGATGGGAGGAGAGGGCTGACCCGAGGAGCCGGAGCGGGCGTGGGGGCCCCCCTCGGGTCAGGAGCCGGCCTCACCTTTGCAGTCCTTATATACCCGGCCAAGCATCCCAAACACGCGGCCCCGGCCAAGTGGCCCCCTCGGGCTGCGCTCCCTGACCATATTTAGTCAAGCAGGGGAAAAAATAGCCTGTCAGCTGGGCCTCGGCTGGCCGGCCACCGGGAGCAGGGTGGGAGCGCCAGCGCCATTGACGGCCGGTCCTGGGCCCGGGCCGCCGGCCCTGGCCCCCTCCGCCCCTCCCCACGGGCCTCCCACCGGCTGTCCCTGCCCTGCTGTCCCCCCTGCTATTTTTAGTCCAGCCCAGAACCGCGGTGCCTCCTGCAGCAGGGGCAGCAGGCTCCCGGGCCACACAGCCTGCTCCTGGGGGTGCCCTGGGGAGATCCGGGCACGGAGGCCGGCCGCCTCCTCCCTGCTCTGGGCCTCCAGGGACTGGCCCCACCCAGGGTCTCACTCTGTGCCTTTTGCCCAGAATTGGGGCCCAGATCAGCTGATGACCGGGGGGCTTCTGGAGGCTCCCGAGCCAGCTCTGAGTGAGGAGGACGGCAGGTCACCTTGGACAGCGAGCCAGGCCATCGAGCTCGCCATCACGTACCCCTGGCCTGCCACCGGGGGGCACGCGCTCGTGGGAGACCCAGGTGCACACACGAGCTACGCTCAGAGCACCCCCATCCTGGGTCTGTGCCACAATGATGTCATGGGCATGTGCTGGGCACGGCCTGCAGGGGCCTGTCCTCACGGGGCCTGGACGCAGAGGCCAACTGTCCCCCACAACCGTGGGAGCTGTGTGGGCCTCCATCTGCCCAGGGGCCCCCGGGAAGCAGGACGGGGCACTGCAGTAATGGGACAGACCCGCTTCCTGGCTAGCATCACTGCGGAGTCCTCGCCCCTGGAGTGCCGGCAGCAACATGCCCTGTGGTTCCAGAAAAGCCCTTTCACAGACCTCCCTGCCTACTGTGCCTCGAAGCCGTGGTCTGGCCGCAGGCGTGGGGAAGGGGCGTGCATGCCTCTCGGAGCAGGGGCCCAGGGGCCCAGAGCTGCAGGGTCCCAGCCTGGGGACAGGGTGCGTGGGGAGAGTCTGTGAGGACCCCACATAGGGACGGGGGTGGGGAGGGAGGGACGTCAAGGCCCAGGAGATTGGGCAGCAGCACAGGGTGGGGGGGGTCAGACAGCGGTGAGGGGGGCTCCCGAAACGCTGAGCATCCCGGACCCCCCACGTGAGGAAGTCAGCAGGAGGCGGGCAGGCCCCGCCCCCAAGGCCTGCAGCCCCCGCTGGGACCCTGAGAGGCTTCAAGCTGCCTGGTCTAAGTGCTTTTCTGAAACCAGCCATCTGGGCCCCGACACTGAGGGGGTGTCTGCACTGCCCCGTCCCTTGTGTGGGCAGGGGTGGGGAGAGGAGGGCGTCATAGAGCTTGGGCGAGGAGGTCAAGGCAGCCAGGGCCCTAGGTGGGCGAGGGCAGCCTGTCCCCAAGGATGGCTCCTGTAAATGATCGCCAGGGCGGTGAGGGAGGGAAGAGTGTGGAACAGGACCCGTCGTAAACCACCCGGAGGGTCACCCCCCACCCCCCAAAACCCGGCACTCACAGACAGGGGAGAGGGCACAGGGCTGTCTCTCCCTGGGAGGAAGGCTGGTTGGGTGACCAGTGCCCAGCGGTTCCCAAGGTCTCAGGGACAAAGCCAGATGACAGAGCACACACTTATCCACAACACCGGCATTTCCAGGTATTCCGGAAGCTTCTGTGTGGATTGCATGTTGATTGTCAAAGCATCACTAAGAGGTGGCCCTCCCGTTGCTCCCGCTTGGCGAGAAGGTAGGGACAGCTCAGAGGGAGCAGACTCACCCAAGTCCCAGGGCAGGGGCAGCACTGGGCAGTGGCCCCCCACTGTCTTCCAGAGCCCCTTCCCGGACCGTCAACACAGATTCATACCCCCTGCGTTGGACGCTGACGGACCCCCCACCGCGGGGAGACCGCCACCTGTCGGAGAGCTGTGGAAGGGGCACCCTTGGTGCCTGAGGGTGAGCGCCGGGGGGACAGCAAGCCCGCCAGCCCGCCTCCCTCATTCCTTCTCCAGCAAGGGCCCAGGGGCCGACCTGGCACCTGCCGGGGGCCATGCCCCATCTGAGGGGGACGTTCCAGCACGTGCAGATGCCCTGCCCTCGCCAGCAGGGCCACCTGGCACACATGGCTGCCGAGGTCTCGAAACGGGGCTAGTGTGACTGACCCTAACCTTTGATTCGATCTGAGTTAATTATTTTGGTTTCATCTGAGCATCTGAGCAGCTGTCAGTGCGCCGGGCATGGGGGTGGAGCGGGCATGGCGCCTATTGGTGATGCTCCGAGGCGAGGAGCCCCAGGCGGGAAAGTGTGGGGAGGGGTGGGCGGGGCCTGGGTGCCCATGAGGTCAGAGGTCAGGGGAGGCTCCTATGGAGGGTGAACCGGGGCCAGAGGGGCACCCAAGCCTGGCCTGTCCAGGGACAGCAAGGGTGGCTGGTAGGCCGCTGGCGGGGCTGCTCTGGCAGATGCGCAGGGGTGAGCGCAGGGCCGGCTGGCCATCAGGAGCCCAAGGCTACCATGCTGCCGCTTGGACCCCCGGAGCCACCGTGTGGTGGGGAGGGGTGCTCACGTCCTGGCTGATCCAGAGCCTGCCCTCCAGCTCTGTCCACGGAGCGGAGCGGAGGTGGCCTCGGGGAGGGAGGGCAGTCAGGCGAGCGCACCCCAGGAGGACGGGGCACTTCTCCCCCGAGCAAGCGAGAAGCGGGGTGCTGCAGAGGGAAGGCGAGGGAGGGCGGGGGCTCAGCCCCGACGGGAGCGCCTGGAAAATGGCCACCCTGCCGGAGCAGCAGGCCCTGAGCACGCAAGGAAGGACGCTCCTGTGCAGAGGCCTTTGCAGAGCCCAGAGGGGGTCCCCAGGGGTCCGCAGGGCGGGGGTGGTGAGGGATCCCCAGAGAGCGGGCTGTGGCCACCCGGTGGGCGGAAGCCGTGTGGTTCCTGGGCCGCGGGACCTCTCGGCCCCTTGAGCTGAGTGGAGGGCAGCGGTCTCCCGGAAGCAGGGAGGGCAGCGATGGGGCCATGAGGCCCCCGGGAGCAGTGGCTTCTGACCGAGAGCTTTTCCGGGAGCGCTGTCCCTGGGGGCTGGGCCGGGCGGCCACAGGTGCATCCAGGTGGGGGAGCCGGGGGGGGGGGGGGGGGGGGGGGGGGGGGGGGGGGGGGGGGGGGGGGGGGGGGGGGGGGGGGGGGGGGGGGGGGGGGGGGGGGGGTGCAGCACCCAGGAAGGCCCTGCGGGTGACCTCGTGAGGCGCAGGAGGGCAACACAGGGGCAGGGAGAGGCGAGTCCCTGACCCTCCGAGGCTCAGCATCCCCATTTGTCAGGTGGGGCCGTGGCACGTGGGGTTGGGGAGGCACGTGGGGGGCAGTGGGGAGACATGTGGGCAGTGGGGAGGTACATTGGGGCGTGGCAAGGCACGAGGGGGGCGGGAGGCATGTGGGGGGTGGGGGGGAGGCATGGCTATAACCGGGTTAATGTGTGTTCAGTTTTGGGGTTAGAGGTGAGACTGGGGTGTCTGGAGAGGGCAGGGGCAAGGCAGGGCCAGCGCCCTCGGAGGATGAGGCCACAGTCAGATGTGGGGGCTCTCCTGCCCCTGCCCAGGCACCCCTTCTCCCCAGGTCTATTGCTCTCACGTCAAAGACTTGGCTCTTGGTCACTTTGCTCTTCCACGAATCTTTAAGTAAAATGAAACAGAACCTAGGTTTTATTTTTAAATTTGGTTGTACTTTCAGACCGAGGCCGCTCTGCTGCGGCCCCCATCTGTCCAGGTGCGCGGAGCTCCCCCAGCAGAAACAGGGGCGGAGGACTGGCCAGACGTGTCCCGGGGGGGACGTGCGACAAGCCCACGGAGAGGTGCTCAGCGGCACCGGCGAGATGCCAGTCAGAGCCGTGGCGGGACACCGTCTCTCACCCAAGGCCAACAGCTGGAGAACCAGCAAAAGCCCAAAACCAGAAAATAACAAGTGTCGGTGAAGACGAGGCCAAATCAGACACTGGGTCGTCGCAGGCGAGAATGTAAGACAGTGTGTGGCCGCAGCAGAGGGACATGCCCCAGGCTCGGGGAGGGAAGGGGGCAGGGACCGTGACCCACCTCGTCCCCGAGCGCAGAAGCTGGAGCCCAAACCATCCGTCCGTCTGTCTCCATCCGTCCGTCTGTCTGTCCATCGTGTGCCAGTGGGTAAATCAGACCACAGACGGGGCTGCGACATCGGGGAGGCGAGCAAACGGGGCGCCTCAGCCGCAAAGTGTCCAGAACAGACCGCGGGGGGAGGGCTGGGGGCAGGGACACAGACTGGCTGCTTACTGGGTGCCGGCCGCCTCTAGAGGGGAGAACGTTCTGGAAGGAGGAAGGGGGGCTGCATGGCACTGGGGGTGCACACTGCCTCTCGGCTGCTCACATTAAAGTGGCTGGTTTTTTGTCGTGTGATTTTCACCTCAATAAAAAAAAAAAAAAAACAAAGGTAAGCGGAGGCCAGGGTCAGCCACAGCCCGCCTCCCGCGGACCCCCCTGCCTGGACTCGGGGCTGGCCACACTTGGGCTCCCCCCGTACCCTCCTGTGAGAGGATAAACGTGTGTGGTGTTACTGCGCGGCCCTGTGGCTCAGCACACCCTGAGCCCCTCTGCCCAGGACCCTCCTCGCCGGACGGGGAGTGAGCCAGGCCTGAGGATGAGCGAGCCAGGGGCAGTCACGGGTGCCTGATGCCCACGCGCTGCGCGGGGAGAGCGGGGCCGCTGCTGTCGGTCAGGAGGACGCGCCGGGGTGACTGGTCAGCGTCTCTCAGAAGCGGGGGGAGCCTGGGAAGGGCTCATCCAGCTCTGGAGGGAGGTGAGGCACCAGAGCCTACCTGGCTTCCAGAACCTTCTCGTGCCCTGGGCCAGCGTGGGGGGTGCCCGCAGGCCAGCATGGCTGTCCAAGCCCGTGGTCCCTGGGCTGGTGCTGGCCTCGGTGCTCCAACGCACACAGGCACATCCGTGCACAGACACGAGAGCACACACGAGCGCGCGTCCATCGCCACGGCGGCAGCGGGAGACCCTCCCTGACGGCTCGTAAAGGAGTCGTATTTCATTTGCCGTGATGTCAGCGGAGAGCAATCTGTTTCCAGAGATGTCGCATCCAGAACGGTGACAGCTTTACCATCACAGAGACGTGGTTTGGGGTTCGCCTCAGGGGCCCGGCCCACGTGGCGCCCTGGGGGCCCTGAGAGGGCTCAAGCAGGTGGCCGGGGACCTGCCCGGTGTGTGCCCCCCCCCCACCCCTAGCTCCTCGCAGGAGGACAGCCCAGAGGGCAGAGGATACCGGAGGGGTGAGGCGGGGCAGGAGGGGAGCTGGGGGTCCAGGCTGGTCCTCTCCCCTGGGGCTCTGAGGCTGAGATCCTGTTGGATTGACACTCTGACCTCCCCCCTCACCACCTCCTCTGGCCCCTCAGGCTGTCGCTGAGGGTGACAAGGGCGGTGCCTGGCCTCGGAGCCTGTCCTCTAGGAGGACTCCCATGGACTCCTCTCAGAAGGAAAAGAGCCCAGCGGGGATGGGGGACCCTCTGAGCCTGCCCCCTGCAGCCCTGCCCCCTCCCCGCAGATGCACCCAGACGGCGCCGGTGGAGTACGTTCTGGGCCAGGAGACAGGTTCCCATTTCCAGGGAGATGGAGGCTCCTGACCGCAGGAGACCTGCAGACTGGGCAGGGGCTGGGGGCGAGGGGAAGGCCCAGGGGCTGTTTCTTTCTTGTGTTCTTTTTTTTTTTTTTTTAAGTTTATTTATTTTTAAGAGAGAGAGAGAGACAGAGCATGAGCAGGGGATGGGCAGAGAGAGAGGGAGTCAAGAATCCGATGGAGGCTCCAGGCTCTGAGCGGTCAGCACGGAGCCCGACACAGGGCTCGAACCCCCGAAGAGTGAGATCATGACCTGAGCCGAACTTGGACATTCAACCGACTGAGCCGCCCAGGTGCGCCCAGGGGCCACTTCTGGCTGCATTTTAAGAAACCTTAAATGTGAAAACTCCGCCACAGCAAGGGTGCGGCCCTCAGAAGGAGCTTTCAAACAGGGTCGCGTCTCCATTGACAGGCACGGTCACCCGGAGAGCTGGGGGGCCCCCCCCGCCTGTATTCACTTCTCCCCTTGTGCCAGCCCCTCCCCACAGTGGTCATTCCCTGGTGGTCCTAGACCCTCTTCAGACACCTCTGAGGCCAGGGGAGACCTGGTGGGGGCCCAACCTGCTCTCCCCGGAGGCCAGAGAAGGATGGACATCACCTTGGTGGCCAGGGGGCTGCCGGAGGTGGGGGCCGGCTCAGCTGGCTGCGGGCCCCTTGGGCCGGGAA
This sequence comes from Helogale parvula, assembly GCA_004023845.1. Taxonomy (NCBI): domain Eukaryota; kingdom Metazoa; phylum Chordata; class Mammalia; order Carnivora; family Herpestidae; genus Helogale; species Helogale parvula. The sequence continues at coordinate 7,290 of PJEM01018168.1, forward strand.
GAAGCCTGGGTGACCCGTCGCCCAGCAGCAGCTGCGAGCAGGGGGCCTCGATGTCCAGCTCCGAGGGCTGCCTGCGCACCCACCAGCCTTGCTCTGCCCGGCACCAAGGAAGGGGGCCCGGCTCTGAGGGACACAGGGAAGATTCAACAGGAGGCCCTGGGTCTGGCTCTTCTCTGGCCCCGAAGCCCTTTCCCGCACACTTCACATCTTCCTCCTCTGAGCTGGGCGGAGCCCCCCACTTTGCACAAAAGGAGGCCATGCTGAGCACCTAGGAGTCCTCCAGATGCACCGGCAGAGCCACAGACCTGCAGGACAGACGCCCGGGCCACTCAGCCTCCACGCGCTCGCTGTCAGGAAGGAGTCTGCAACCCCGTCCGGCGGAGCCAGGCTCCCCGGCCTGTGCACAGACTCCCAGGAAAGCGTGTGGGACCCGCGCTTTGCCAGGTGGACTCCCGGTCTCCAATGCCTGGATGCTCCCTGCTGAGCCAGCCCTTCCCACCTGCTCTGGGGGTGCCTGTGGGGCACCTGTTCCCCGCCCCTCTCCCCTGGCTGGGACGCAGGCGCAGGAGGTGGAGGGGAGCCTCAGGGGACTGTCCTTTCCAAGGGGGACCCCAGGCACCCCAGGGCCGCAGCGTTCCATCTGCCCTGCTGGGTGTCCGAGGGTCGCGGGAGCCCTGACTCCTGGTCAGACCTCGGCTCCCAGAGCGGATGCAGGAGAGGACGTGGAGGGGGCTGGTCCTAAGAACACCCCCAGTGCCCCTAACTGCCTTTGGTTGTCACCCCCAGGCTGCCGCCTGCTTGGCTGAGGTTTCTCCAGGCGCTTCCCCTCGTCTCTGCTGTGGGAGCGCGGTGGGGGCCCCGGGAGGTCGCCAGAAGCCGAGGGGTGCTGATCCAACAGGATCTCAGCCACAACTAGCCGGTCCCCTCATTCCTGCCCTATAAATATCCATTCCGAGATTGTTATAAAGGTGCTTTAAGAAAAACACAAGGGCCGAGCTCACTGGAGTAAGGAGTTAGCTCCCGAAGCACAGGCCGTGGCGAGTCCCACGGTGGAGCCACGGAAACGCCGCCCCCAGGACGGCCTCCTCCGGGGCCGCTGCAGGTGCTCTCCAGGGTTCTGTTTATCTTGGGGTGGGGTGTCTGGTCCCCTGCATGTAACATTTATAGGTGTCACAATGTGCTCCAGAAATGCCGCACATGGGGACAGTGTCCCTGGAGAGGGTGGCCGGGCCCACAGCCACGGGAAAGCTGTGTGGCTGCCCATGGGCCACGGCCCCACACCAGGGCCTCAGACACAGGGGCTCATGGCCACGTCCCTGTCCCAGGACCCACATCACACACGGGAGTCCGTCACAGGGCTAGGCGGCCAGGCTCCCCCAGAAGCTCTATAGGCAGAGCCCCCGCGGCACCGCTGGCCCATGAGTGTCACCTTCCTCTTGAGCCTCAGAGCTTGTTTCCTCCACAGGGAACCCATACCTGGAGGTCAAGGGCAATTTCCTTCTCTTGTTATTCCTGACTTTTTCAGGAGTGTTAGAGTGGCCTGCCCGCTCAGGGGCCACTGGGCAAAAGAGGTTTTGGCCCAGCCCCTGGGCCCCAGTTGCTCACAGACCCCCATCTCGCCCAGAACCCCATTAGCCTACCTCAGTCCCCCAGCTGGCCTGGCAGGTGGCAAGTGCCCTCAGGTGATGGTGAAAGTGATGACGGTGTGGTGGTGGTGGTGATGGTGGTGGTGGTGGTGGTGGTGGTGGTGGTGGTGGTGGTGGTGATGGTGGTGGTGGTGGTGGTGGTGGTGGTGGTGGTGGTGGTGGTGGTGGTGGTGGTGGTGATGGTGGTGATGTTGATGTTGATGGTGATGGTGGTGATGGTGATGGTGGTCGTGGTGTCAGGGCTTTTGCTCACCTGCTGAAAGGCTGCACCTGCCTTGCCCTCCAGGTCCAGCTCCTGCCTCTGACTCTCACTAACATGAATCGGATGGGCACCTCCTGGCCCTGCAGGCGGGGCTTGTTGGGAAGCGAGGACCTTGCTGTTCTTCGTGATCTAACCCTACATTCCTCGGGGCCAGGGAGCCCAGCGCCTGGCCTAGGCAACGCTTCCTGCCTCCTGTGGTCAGGGCTCCCCCTGGCTGGGTCCCCCCGGAAGAGAACCCAGCAAATGCGGACCCGCACGCACCACCCTGAGCACGCCCCAGGAGCTGCCTCTGGCTGGGCTTCCGCAAATGGAATCCTCCCCACCTTCCCCCGGAGCACCACCCCCACTTGCCTCCGCCCCCAGTTTCTAAGCATCCAGAAATGGAAGCCCCAAGCCCGGGGGTGGCCACCCTCTGGAATCCCTGGAGGACGTGTTGCCTTCTGGACAACACAGATTTTCCCGATACCCGTTCCTGGACGGTGAGAACTGGCCTGCCCTGAAGGGAGCTGTCCCACTTAACAGATGGATCTCTGCTCAGTCCTGATGGATGCGTTTGCCTGATCGTAAAACTCCGGAGGAAGTCAAATTCAGGTTCTCAAAACCTTGGAGATATTCCTTGAATTTATTATGTGACCTGATAAATTATTGAATCTGAGTCCTCAAGTATCTTTAACAGGCACAGCAGCCCGGAGACACTGCATGTCCCCTGGGTGTGGGGGCCTCGCCGGCTACAGTTTAAGGTTCCCACCAGAAAACCCTTCTGGGAACTTGAACTGAGCATCCAAGCATCCCAGGGAAGCTCCTCTGGGGTCAGAGCGCAGCAAAGCCTGAGAAGTCCCCTGGGGTGGCCTCTGCGACTCTTCCATCTCTATCGGAGCAAGGTCTTGGGCGTTTCCGGGCCAGCCCTCCCTCCTGGGGAAGGAGGGGCTCAGAGTCCGCAACTTCCTCTGCACATGCACCTGTTGTCGGCAGAACCCCTTCTCCCTTGAGTACTCACCTTATCGTCCTCTCCCCTGGAGCAAAGGCAGGGCCCGCAGGGAAGTCACTTCTGAGATTAGGACATTGGTCTATCCACTGCAAGTTAATCAATGGGAGTCATCTGCTAGGTGGGCCTGGCCTGATCAGGAGAACCCTTTAAAAGGAACAGCATCAGAAAGACACCTTCCTGATGGTCTCAAAGAAGGAAGCCAATGACACGGTGGTAACTCACCTTTGGGGGCCGCGTGGCAAGGGCCTACAGGTGGGCCTGGCCCACAGCTAGACAAGGACCTCAGCCCTACACTCACAAGGAACACCCTGGACGAGCCGGGAAGAGCTCAGAGAGAAGCCAGCCCAGCCAGTGAGGTTGAGCAGAGGCGCAGCCTTGTGTGCGGACTCCTGCACCACAGAGACTGACACAGCAGACGGCGCTCTGAGTCCCTGGGCGTGTGGTGGTTCGTTACCCGGCGTCGAAGGCAGATACAAAGTGAAACCCAGACTGTAAAACATGGGTGCATGCAGCTCCCGCCTCTACCCAGCCCGGGGCAGCCCGTGCCCCTCCTCCGCCCCTCTACCCCCCGTGTGGCGGCCGCACCCCACTCTGGGGGTCTCCTGGGCCTGAGGCCGAGAAAGCCCATGAATGACCCGATCCCGGGTCTCTCACTGAGATGGCAGGTCTCCCTCGTCCTGCTCCTTGCTCCGTGCTCTGGGCGGGCGTGTGATCCCACCTGGGGACGGCGACGCCGGGGGTCACAACTGCCGCTGGTTCCATCCAGGGCGGGCGCCAGGACCCCCCCCCCGGGTGCCCACCCCCCTCACAGCCCCTCACCGGAAGCCCGTGCAGCTCGCCGGCCCCACCGCCTCTCGGCTCAACAAGGGCCCGCGTCCCCACAACACCCCTCCCCCAGCTGACGGGCGCTGCGGTGACCGCCCGATGGACCGCGCTGGGGGACCCTGAGGGGGCGGACGGGCTCAGCCCAGCAGAGCGGGGCACCCACTTCTCCAGCATCGACTGCAGCCTCCCTCTGGGGACTCTGCCTGTATCGGAGGCTCAGCCTCTGGGGAGGCCGCCAGCCCCACGGCAGCCTCTCTGAGCCCCAGGAGTGACCTTCGCCAAGGCTGTGAAGCCTGCGGCCAGCTCTGCTGAAGCATCGTGCGCTCACGGTTATGAGCTATTTTATTGCCCAGTCAGTAAAAAACCTGATTATGTCACTGCAGAGGCAGCTGAATGCCAAAAAATATAAATTTCCTTCTGTCCATCATGACCCCTCCGCCTCCATGCTGGCTTCCGTTCTGACTCCTTCCCTGTGCTCTCATGAACTATGGAGACCCAGCCCCTGAGCCAGCTGCCTCCAGGCCCGAGGGCTCCTTCCTCGGCAGGGCCCGGGGCCCGGGGGTGGGTGCCTCAGAGCCAGAGGCAGGGGCACAGGCTGGGGGCGGGCCCCAGGTCCCCCTGGGAACCAGGGGCTCCCAGAAGCAGCACCGGCCCCCCTTCGTGGGGCTCCTCCGTGCTCCCTCCGTGCTCCCTCCAAGGAGATAGAGGTGGCGTGCACACTCACGGGTTCCCTCACTCGGGAGACATTTGCTGAGTCTGCCCTGAGCGCCTGCTCTGCGGGGGGCTGGGATAAGGCGCCCAGCCTCGCCTCCATGAGCCAGGTGGTCACCATGCCGGCCCTTGGAGGAGGGCATAGAGCCTGGCACAGAATATGACCCAAACACCAGCTCAGACACGGCCCAGGCCCCCTCCAGAGAGCCTGGCTTTGAACCAGCAGCGATGTGGTAACAGGACGAGGTGGAAGCAAGAAGGGCTTCCCAGACGAGCTGACACTCGTCCCCACATCAGGGTCCCAGGCCTTCCCCCGTCCTGGGGGGGTCCGGAGCATCAGCTGCGGCCGGAGCCCTCAGCACAGAGCCAGGCCAGGACGAAGCAGGCTCTCCGCGGGCCCCGGGGGCGCCTGTCCAGCCAGGGGCGGAGGCAGCGTCCGGCCCGGACCGGGACACTCTGGGAGGCTGACATCAGCTCGGACTCGAGCTCCGCACTCGGCACCTGTCGGCAGACCCAAGAATAGCCTCTTCCAAGAAGCCCAGTTTAGTCGGGTGTTGGGAGGGTTGGGGGGGGCTGGAGTCACTTTGCCCCCGGGCCAGGGGAGCGCCTGAGCTTTGTGCCCAGTCCTACAGCCACTGCCCCTCCCTGGCCTCTGCCTGCCCACCTTCCAGTGTCCTGGGGTGGCAACCCAGCAGTGAGCGTCCGGCCCACAGGTAGGACACAGCCATGTGAAAGTCAGTGACTTGTGGTGCCCTCAGCCGCCTGGGTCACAAGGGCCTCTGGTCACTCAGTGGCGCACTGACTGCCCAAGGATGGGGACCCACGCGCCCCAGGACAAACCTGCCCCCGCAGTACCCCTCCACAGGCCCCACGATGCCTTTTGGGAGAGCGGCTCAGGGACACCTGAGGCTCCAGCTCCCTGGGCCCAGGGGCTCGCCCCCCTGCACCCACCTTCTCCCCCAGACCCCCCTCCCTGGGGCTCGACCCCACAGCCCCCTCAGGGCTGCTCTCTGGGTTGGAGAAGAGTTGAATCCAGGGCTGGAGGCGCACTGAGTCCTCCCTCAGACTGATGGCCGAGCGGGGCATGGAGCCCGGGCTTCGTGGGGCGGGGCTCGGGGTGCACCCAGCAGTCGGCCCCGCCCCCGCCCCAGAAGCCGCCACCTCTCCAGCAACTTCCAGTCACCGCCTCTGGCTTCTGAGGTGTAATTAAATATGGTGACAACACCCTTGCCCAGCCCAGCTCGGGCTTTTTAATGAGCGGCTCCGGTAAACGTGTCGGAAGCGCCCCTTGCAGATAGATCTGTCTCCCAAGATCTCGCCCAGTAACAGAATAAACAGGGGCCTAAAAAGCCTTGTCTCGAACTCTAACACCAAACCGCGCCAGCTGGTAACAGAGAGGGCCCTTCCCGGCCTGGGCCTCAGCGCTTGCCGTGAGGCCGGTGCCAGGCCGGCCACTGGACCCAGTTTCCCCGGTGACAGTCGCGGCTGGCGGTCGGAAGCGTCTGTTTCCATGGCCACTCAGGACCAGCGCTCTGAGTTCCTGGTCCCACACGGGCCCAGGGCATGGAGGCGGGGAAAGGGTGGCTCCGTCCTGGTGACAGGCGGTCACTTCATTTCGTCTCTGCAGCCTCCACCCCATATCTTAGGGAGCACCCCGGTGTCCTGGGGTGTCCTGTCTCCTATGGCGGTGGCCCAGCCCTGCCCCGGCTGCCGGCGGGCACCAGGCGTCAGGCTCTCACATGCAGAGCAGGAAGGTGTTAATCCCAGCTCCAGCCTCACTGTCTGGGGTCAGCAGAGCGCCATTTGCACTTGAAGTCCCCGTGGAGATTCCAGGGCCCAGAGCCCTGTACCGGCCGCCCTGCCCGAGCTGGGGTCAGAGGACCTCACCTCTCTCAGGGTGGCCCCAGCATGGGCTCCGTGGCCCCTTCCCGACGTGCAGTGTCGCCGAGGTGCTCAGCCAGGTCTCGAGGGCGGCCCTGTGCACCCTCAGCTCCCCTTAGTGACTCGAGAGGGAAGGAGCATAAAGGTGGTGACTCGTCCTGGGCTTGGGGGCCCAGGTTCAGGTGGGGACAGTGCCCTCAGCTCCTTGGGGGCGTCTCCTGGTCAAGAAGGAGGAAAAAAGTCAAGGCCACGTCCACTCAGCAGAGCTGAGGGGACAGAGTCGGAGGCAGGAGAGCCCCCTGCTGACCCCAGCATGGCCCTGGGGAAGGCGGGCCTCAGAGCCACCAAGGCGCCAGACCCCGGAGCAGAGGCGGGCAGATGGCAGGCAGGCATGGGGGCAGGGGGTGCCCTCCGCAGGCTCAGCCAACACTCATTGGGCACGTGCTATAGGCCGGGCACCATGTCTTCTCACAGCCCGGGACCCGGTTTTGGGTTTAGGCCCAGAGACATGCGGGGGGGGGAGGTCCTGTCGTGAGGACAGGGGCCCCCACCGGGGCTCCCAGGGCTCCTCACTGCCCCTCATCTGCACCCCCGAGACATGCCCCTGCCCCCCCAGGTCCCCCCATGTGGGCCCTGCAGCCGGTTCCTGAGCACCACAGAGCCCAGAAAGTTCCGTGTGCAGACCCACCATTGACCGGTTGACAGGCGAAACCGGAAGTCATTTCTGTTTCCGAGAAACAGGGTTTTTATTTGATTAGCAGCCAGTCTCCGGTCACCTCCCAGGTCGTTGGGGTGGGGGGGGGGGTGCCGGGAACAGGGGGCTTTGGTCCATCCACAGCCACAGGCGGGTGGGAGGGCAGCACCCAGTCAGCACCGTGGGGGCCCCGAGTCAGGGGGGCAGCCAGCTCGGAACCCCAGCATCTGCCCCGGCTCTGCCCTTCCCTTGCTCTGGGTCCCCGGGCAGGTCGCTGAGGCCCTCTGTGCCTCAGTTTCCTCATCTGTCAAAGAACACCGGTGACAGATGACCCTGGGCCTGGCTGCGTTGGAGCCGCCGCCATCGAGGCACAGACTGGCTCGCGTGCTTGTTCGGCTGCAGGGGCCGCGCCCCGAGGAGCCGACGTCTGACCCAATTCACACGAGTCACTAGTAATGTTCTGGGGGCGCCAGCCTCCCGGGGGCTCGTCCGGGCTCGGGAGCTGCCAGGCGCGTCCCTGGCGGACGGGGGTCATGGCGGCAGAGTCCCTCGGAGTCGGAGGTCCTCACAGAGTGCAGTCTGCATCTTCTGGAAGTTCTGAGAGCCCGGCAGGGGCAAGGTGGGCCGGGCTTGGGCACAGCCCAGGCGGCAACAAGACCCACGATAACCACCTCGAGGAGAGAGTGTGGGAAGAGTGGGGATGGAGGGGGGCTGCGGGGAGGGGCCACGTGGGGTCGAGCCCAGGTTAAGAACAGACAGCGTTCTAGGCTCTGGGGCGCCAGTGGCCACAGAGGAGCAGAGCCCAATAGGACACGCAGCGCTGGCCTCACGGGGCCGGGAAGGAGCAGCAGGCTGCACTTCTGGGCCTGCGCCCTGTCCTCAAGGGGCAGCCTCCCGCGTCCCGCTCCTCCCACTCCTGCTCCTCACCAAGCCGCCAAGGCCTAGACAAGGAACTCCACCTGCCCAGGCCGCCCCCCAGAAGCGCCAGGACCCTCCCGACCCCGCACAGCGCGGGCACCCCGACCCCAGTGTGCCCAGCGCCCGGGAGCAGGTCTGCCTGCACAGCTCACTTGGGCCACTGGCCTTTCTCCCGACTGTAATTAACCGTGACATCACAGAAGGCATTTCCTGTGGCCAAGGTCATTCCAGGGTTGGCCACAGCCTCTCCGCGGTCCCTCCTCAGGCCGCAGCTTTGACGAAAGGGGTTCCAGAGACCCGGCTGCAGACTGAAGGCACCGCCAGGGAGCCGACGCTGCTTTTCCTGCAGAAGCTGCTGTGTGGACCTCGTCAGCGGCTCACCGGCCCGGCCGGCGGCGTCAGGGCTGCAGGGCAAGTGTGCAAAATCCCCAAATCCCTAAGAAGACGCAGAGTCTGTTCAGGTGTCTCCTTGACTCACCGCTGGTGGACCGGCAGGGGCTCAGGTCAGCCCCCTGTTCTTGGAGCACGAACCCCTCCCGGCAGCCTCAGGGCGGGTGCCGGGCGCCAGCGGGGAGTGGGGTGCGCACAGCTGGGGGGCGCCCAGAGGGCTTCCTGTGCCCAGGCCTCGGCTGCGCACAGGCTGGCGACACGGCGACCTCGCAGCTGAGAGGGCGTGTGCTCACCAGGCGGCGTGCCAGGGCTGCAGGCCCGGGGCTCCCAGATGGAGGGTCTCCTGGTTCCAGGCCCGCAAGTCCAACCTGAGCAGCTGCAGGGCTGGCTCCTTCTGCAGGCGTCTGTCCGGTGCCCGTGGCCGCTGGCACCTCCGGGCGGCTGAGGCACCCTCTTGGTCTCCATCGGCGCCCGGCCCCCTCCCTGTGTGCACGTCTGGGTCCCGATGTCCCCTTCCAGGCTGGACACCAGCTGGAGCCGTCCTAATGGCCTCACCTGAACCCGTTCCCGTCCATAACAGCCCATTTCTAAATAAGGTCCCGTTCTGACATCCTGGAGATTAGAAGCTCGGCACAGGAAGTTTCGGGGACACAAGTCACCCCACAGCCCCGGGCCAGGAGCACCTCCACCCCACGAGGCCCCGCGTGCAGTGAACACGGCTCAGAAGCCACCGAGGCCTCCTCCAGCAGGTGACGGAGGGGCCGTCGTGCTGCGTCCAGTCAACGGCTGTTCTGGCCAGAGGGAGGTGGATGAGCTTCTGTGCGCGTCACTCAGTGACCGAGGCCGCTGGGGGCGGGCTCCACACTGCGTGCTTCCAACTGGACGACCTTCTGGAAAAGGCAAAACTGTGGACACAGTGAAGAGACCAGTGCTTGCGGGGGTCGGGGGGGACGGATAGCGAGCGGAGCGGAGATTTCAGGGCCGTGAAGACACCGCGCGCCACCATCATGGCGCATACGTGTCACCACACGTCTAGGACCTCGGACTGCATGGCCCCAGATGGACCCAAGGCGAACCTCGGACTTGGGGCGCCACCGCCACGACTGCAGTTCACGGACTGCCGCGGGGGTGCCGGCGCGGGCGGCTGCGTGGGGGCAGGGCGCCCGGAAGTCTCTGTGCCCACTGCACAGTTCTGGAAAACTAAAACTGCTTTGGAAAAAAAAAAGTCTTAATTTGTTTTTACCTTCAGCAGAGGGATGCTGGAAATGGGACCACGTTTATGCTCCTGACAGCACCCCCACCGGTGACCCGAGCCCCCAGGGTCGTGCCTGGCAGGCTGGCCGACGTCCCTCGGGTGGGCTGTGCTCTCGGGCTCTGCTTGGAGCTCGCACTGGCCAACGTGAGGAGGGCCCTGGGACACAGGCTTGCTCAGGAGAGGGAGGTGGGCCGGTGACCTGCGCCCGGAGCTCTGGGAAGAGAACGGGCAGGGGGTCCGGGCCTGAGGGCCCCGCCTCCAGTGGACGTGAGCGGGAATCAGGCCTCAGGCACCTGCCCTGTGGCATCCCCACCGGCTCCTCCCCCTGCAGGCAAGGGCTGGGGAGGGAGGCGAGCGCACCGACCTGGCCCAGGTTCCCCGAAGCCCCCTCGCCCCCCACAGGCCCACGATCAGCCCTGCCATCACCTTTGGCACAAGCCAGGTGATCTGAGTACAAGCACTTTCGCCCTGGACACGGCTGAAACACTGAGCTCTCCTGGGAGTGGACGCAAACGCCATCGTGAGGTCCAGAGGCCCAGCGGGCCCGGCTAGAGCAGCGCTCGGGGCGGGAGCCTCCTGGCCCAGCTGCCTTCGCGTCACGGGTCGCTGCGACCCCACGGCCCGCACATCCCGGTCCTCAGAACCTGCGTCTGTCAGCTCACGTGACAGAAGGGACTCTGCAGATGTGGTGAAGGACCCTGACGTGGGGAGACTACCCTGGATTACCCGGGGGAGCCCGCTCAGGGCCACGGAGGTCCTCAAACGGTCCGAGAAGGAGTTTGATGAGCACAGAGACGCTCTGAAGACCAAGGAGGGGCGGGGAGGAGGGAGCCCCCAGCATCCGGGGGAGGCGGGGAAATGTGCCCCGAGAAGCCCCCAGGAGGAGCCGCCCCGCCTGTATGCACCCAGATTTTAGCGGCGGGCGGGCGGTGTCAGACTTCTGACCTCAAGACTGTGCAATGACAAATCTCTGCACCTGGCGGTTCGTTCCGGCAGCAGCAGGTGTGCCTTGCGTATCCGCCGGGGGTGTCGGTCTGTCACCTGCCTGAGCGGTCACCGAGGGGCTGTCCATGCGTTCCCCAGGCCAGAGGGAAGCTGGCCGGCCGGTGTGGTCCAACTCCAGGGTGCAGAGGCGGTCAGGTCCCAGGGAGGCCTCTCTGGGGTTCCAGACGGCTGTTTCTGCCCAGTCCTGCCGTGGCAGAAGGGGCAGGGGGCTCTCTGGGGTTCCCTTGGCTGGGCCATTGGTCCCATTCATGGGGGCTCACCTCTCAACACCATCCCACTGGGGGTAGGGTTCCAGCATAGGAGTTTGGGAGGGGGCACACGTGCAGTCCCGGTGACTGGGATGGACCCACTGGACAGACACGGAAAGGTAGCAAGGGACCCCTCCGCAAGCACAGGGGCCAATCTGCCCTGTGCCCCAGCCCCGCGGGCTGCTGTGGGGAATCTTGGACTCCCCCCAACCCCGGCCCCAGCCCCCTGCCCAGGTACATGCTATATGCCTCCATCCCTCCCTCTCAAATATAAATAAATATTTAAAAAATAAAAAAAACCCTCGCTCCCTGGAAGTTCCAGCCTTCAAACCAAGTCCAGGAAACCAGGCCCAAACTTAACGAGCGGCGGCTGCTCCCACCGACTCCCCTCCCGGCGGTGGGATTCGGGGGAGGCGGCTTGCCGTGTTCTGCGAAAGAGGCAGGTTCCCTCTCTGTGAATTCACGGACGGTAACACAGCACTGGCCCCGGCAGCTTCTGGAACTTCGGTGAATTTGAGAAGCGGTTGGCCTGGGCTGGTGGGCCCAGGGCACAGGATCCCTGGGACGGGGCCAGAGTGGTGCCTTGGTCCCGAAGGCTGGCCTGTCCCGGACTCGCCCAGGGGGCTGACAGCCCAAGCATGTGCCCCCCCCGCACCTCATTCCGAATGAGGGGTGCACATTCAACCCTCCCAGGAGCCACCTGGCTGCGTGGTGCTGCCCCTGCCCCTCCTCCAGTTCCCCGTGCCCAGCGGCCCCTGCTGCCCTCGGGGGTAGGGTTGCTGAGTCCCTGGCTCCATCCCAGCCCCAGAACCTTGGGGTCCTCAGAGGGCCTCAGACTGAACCACTTCAGGCCTAGACCAGCTCCTGGCCCAGAGCTCAAAACCAGCAACACAAAGCCCCGCACCCACACCCTGGGGCCCTTAGGAATGTCAGCACAGTGTGGGGAGTCGGGTGGGGGTGCAGGGGGGTGAGTGTTGGAGGGCTGGGGTGTAGCAGAGTGGCCTGGTGTCGGGGAGGCCTGAGCGCAGCTGCCGGGGCCCCACCTGGAGGGTGGATGGCCTGCCTGAGCAGGGACGGAAGCCAGCTCCTCAGGCCCGGGGTCCCCAATCCCGGTCCTCCTGGCCAGTCCTCCTCCCCCCGCCCCCTCACCGACAGCTAGGCCGGCAGCTGCCCCGGGGCTTTCATGTGCCATGCGGGGTCAGGGCCACAGGACACACGTGCCCCATGCCCCGGCAGAACCCGCCCCTAGGGCAGCAGGGAGGGGACTGGGGCGGGGGCAGGTGGCTCGTGAGGGGCACGTGCGCACCCTGGGCACTCCTGGTCCCCTTGGACGGTCTGTGCCCTGGCTCTGCGGACCCTCCAGAAGTTGGAAGGGGGCCTGCTGAGGTCGTTCTCCTCCTAGAGTCCACGCCTCCCAGGCCCCTGCGCACTGGGACCTGCCCTCCCAGCCCCTGCGCACTGCGACCCCCCAACAC
>PJEM01018169.1:0-19591 GCA_004023845.1 Helogale parvula
ATATACCTGATAAGAGGCTAATATCTAGAATATATAATTCTGACGGAAATTAAAGAAGACGCCAATAATGGAACTACATCCACATTCATACACTGGAAGACTTGATATTTTTAAACTATATACATAATTCTGGATATCAGCCTCTGATATTAAAGCACTCCTACAATTCAACCATACACAGGCCAAAAAAAATTCAAAATGGGCAAAAGACTTAACTATACATCTCTCCAAAGAAAATATACAAATGGCCAATAAGCACATGAAAAGAAGCTCAACCTCACTAATCATAAAGGAAATGCAACTCAAAACCACAAAGAGATACTATTCCCACACAAATTAGTATAGTTACTATTAAAAAGAAAACCACAAACAAGAATGGGAGGAAATTGGAACCTTTGGGCATTGCTGGTGGGAACGTAAAACAGTGTAGCCACTGTGGAAAACAATATGGCAGTTCCCAAAAAATTAAAAGTGGAAGGGCAGGGGGAGGGAAAAAGTAGAAAAGAGAATTACCTTATAATCTAGCAATTTCACTTGTGGATATATATCAAAAAAACTGAAAACAAGTATTTGAAGAGATATTTGTATACTCATGTTCACAACAGTGTTATTTATTATAGTCAAAAGGTAGAAACAAATATCTATCAACAAATGAATAAACAAACTCTGCTACATACATTCAGGGGAATATTATTCAATCTTGAAAGGAACAGAATCCTGAAACTTGCTAAAAACATGGATGAACCTTGAGGAGATTATAGTAATGAAAAATGAGCCATTCATAAAAAGACAAATATCACATGATTCCATTTTTATGAGGTATACTTGCATATAGTTAAATTTATAGAGACAAAGTAGAGTGGGAGTGTTGAGCTGGGGGAAAGAGGGGATTACTGTTTAACAGGTACAGAACTTTATAAGATGAAAAGAATTATTTAGGTGAATACACAATATGAATGTACTTAATGTCGCTAAACTACATTTAAAAATAAGATGGTAAATTTTGTTACAGTTATTTTAGCACAATTAAAGACAATTTTAAGGGGCGCCTGGGTGGAGCCTGTCTTCGGATTCTGTATCTCCCTCTCTCTCTCTCTCTGTCTCTCAAAAATAAAAAACATTAAAAAAAACCCAAAACAATTTTAAGTTAAAAAAAGTCAATGTCATGTAAAACAAAAGAACAGAGAAGGAGAATGCTCTAAAGTGAGTGATTATGTAATAATAATAATATAATGTAAAAACCTTAATTTCATCAAAAAAATAGAAAAATACACATGAGACATCTGGGAAAATTTGAATATGGACTGGGAATTTGACGGTAGTATGGAATTACTGTTAATTTTCTTAGATGAGATGTTACTGTGGTTATACCTAAAATGCCTTTTTTTTAAAGCAGATACATGAGGAAGTACTTAGAAGTGTCATGATGTCTATAACTCACTTGAAAAGGGTTTAACAGAAAACAAGAATGAGGAAAAGAAAAATAAAGATAACATACACGGCAAAATGTTAAAAACTGACTCTAAGTGGTAGGTAAATCAAGTATTCACTATATTATTCCTTCGCTTTTTCTGTATTATTTGAACATTTTCTTAATAAAAATCTAGCGCTGGAGGTTAGGGGAGATCACATGGAGTAACTGCAGGGTTTTTAGAAGCATAAGAGAAATTGGAAGATAATCAAGATGAAAGTAAGAAACATTCTTTCCTTGGGTAATTATCTGCCCCTCCCCACTTTTTCATATATAATACAAGACCAATCTTGCAAACATTCTCTGCACTAGAAATATTTCATCAGGTTGGTCCTTTAGCTCATTTCCTAACCCAAATGAACAGCAGACAAGACTGCCAAGGTTACCAAGAGCTCTTTGGTTTTCAAACTAACTACTAGCCAGTGACAAAAAGCATGAATAGGTCATGTGACCAGGAAACAAACAGCTTCCCCAACTAATGCAGTGGAAAGCCATGACAATACGGAGAACAGGAGCAAAAAGTGCTTCTTTTCCACAAGTAGGTTGGTCAAATAAAGTAGAAGCATATAAAATGTAGAAAGATCTTCCTTTTCCCAGAGTAAAACATTATCCTAACTAGTATCTCTTTTCTCGTCAAATGAATAAACCTAAATTCAGTTCTTTCCTTTATACATTTTCCTGCTTCCCAAATTTAATTCTTAATTTTTTTAATGCTTATTTATTATCGACAGAGTATGAGCACGGGAGGGGCAGAAGAGGGGGAAACACAGAATCTGAAGGAGGGTCCAGTCTCTGAGCTGTCAGCACAGAGCCCAACGTGGGGCTTGAACTCACAAATCACAAGATCATGACCTGAGCTGAAGTCAGACGCTCAACTGACCGAGCCACCCAGCACCCCCCAAATTTAATTTTTAACCAGAACATAGCCTATTACTTGTCGCTGAACCATTAAACTTTTCACTTACTGCGATACTGACCTATTAAAAAACCCCAGTAAGTATGAAGAAAATCACAATCACCCATATCCCCAGCAACCAGTTAGTCTCTATTAACATTTTGACACACTTGCTTTTATCTACCTTAGTGCCACATGTAAAATACATATTATCCTTTTTTTGATGAAAAAATGGATTACATTATGTAACTAAAATTATCATTGCTCCTCACCCCCAGAATTTACCACTGAGCTAGCTGTATATCCACCAGTCTTTTTTTTTTTCTAAAGAAACTTTTTTTTTTTTTTTAAGGTTTCTTCATTTTTCAGAGAGAGACAAAGACAGAGCATGAGGCAGGGAGGGGCAGAGAGAAAAGGAGACACAGAATTTGAAGCAGGCTCTGGTCTCTGAGCCCTCAGCACAGAGCCCGACACAGGGCTTGAACTCACAGACCATGAGGTCATGGCCAGAGCTGAAGTTGGATGCTTAACCGACTGAGCCACCCAGGCACGCCAAAAGAAACTTTCAAACATACACCAAGTCCAGCAAGAACACTGCCTCCCTAGCTCCTAGTTTACCTAAGCACCACTGGCACATTCTGGACCTGTGGTCACCACTAGTTTACAAAGTTCCTCTTTTAGAACACCTATAATCTCAGCAGACCCACTAATGCGGTTTCTGTCAAATATGCTGGTTGCATACTATACTTTATTTCTAACTTCCCTTGGATTCAGACTCAAAACCTAGACATGATAGATGATAAAGTAAAGAAGCCAACACCCAAACAGAAGCAGTTTACCTAAAATCACAAGGCTAAGTAAAGATTAACAGCTCTAGAACGTGAGTCACCATCAGATACCCTAAGTCTGAACTTTTTCTTTCTGCTACACCTCAGTGATTTCCTGACAATAAAGTTTGCCACAAAAAACAGCATTTCTGAATTCTAAACAGTCATCTCTTTTTCCCATCTTCAGTTATATATAATAGTTCATTAACTGGTCACTGCTTTTACAAGTTACTATATACACAGCCAGGTATATTTTCCTGTTTGTATTTCATTATCCTGGTTCCCTGGAAGTGATGGGGTAAAAAACCTGAAAATTTAATTTTTGCCCATTTTTTCTTTATACGTTATGTTAACTTTCTTATTTTCAAAATTAAATAATTAATGAATATACTGTCCTTATATTCCATCTACTTTGTGTTTTGATTGTTTTACAAAGTGAAACCTCATACCAATCTTATTCACCTTATTATAGAAAATTGCTGTGAACAGTTTGGCACGAATCTCTCAGTGACATATACTTGGGGGTGAGACTTTTTTGGGAGGTGGATTGTTTTTACATGAAATCATAATCATAAGATACATAACTGCTCTGCAACATGCTTTTTCCACTTAACTGTATATCTTAAGATCTTTCCAAGTTAGAACACAGAACTCAACTGAATTTTTAAAAGTACTGTACTATATATATATATTGTTTTTAGCCACTATGATTGAACATTTAGGACATTTTATTATTTTTGCAATAGCAAACAACGCTTCAAAGAGTAACTATGTCCATCTTTGGCACAAGTACAAAAGTTTCTGCAAGACAGCGTCCTAAAAAGTAGTACTAACAAGTTGAGGTATCTGCATTAAAAAAAAATTTTTTTCCCTTCATGTGCCCTAGGCATGAAACAGCCCTGGCCACCAACCCAGGCACCAAGCTAGGATGAACAAAGGACTGCATCTGCTCTGCCCCAGGCTGATATAAGAGCGCCACCACCGCCGAGGTGTCTCTTTGCCCATTGCCAGGGGGTTTAGCATTTAAAATTTTGATAGCTCTTGCCAAGTTGTTTTCTTAAAACAGTCACCTACAACATACCAGAATACCGGTTTTCCCACAACTTTCTAAGCCATGTGTTAGTATACTTTTCAATTAATGTTAATGGTGAGAATTCTTTTTCATAATTTACATTTTCCTCTAATCACTAGAGAAACTGTCAAATGTTTACTGCTCATCTACGTTTTTCTATGCATGCCTATTTTTTAAGGCTTATTTTTGAGACAGAGCGCACATGTGTGGGGGAGGGGCAGGGAGAGGAAACAGAGGGTCCCAAGCAGGCTCTGTGCTGACAGCAGAGAGCTCCATGTGGGGCTCAAACTCAAGAACCTTGAGATCATGACCAGAGCCTAAATCAGACGCTTAAACAACCAGCTAAGCCACCCAGTCACCCCTGTGAATGCCTATTCTTGTTCATTACCTATTTTCTATTTAGTCATGGACGGGGGGGGGAGGGGGGGAGAAGTCTGCACAATTTATATATTCCATCATATTTTAAAAGTTGTGTTTGGTCATATGTTGCAAGTATTTTCTCTAAACTTCTAGACTTTGTTTATGGTATCTTTTTCACACAGGAGTTGTCGAGTTTTACAGAACTAAATCTGCCTAATTCTACTTTTAGGTTTAGGAGTTTTATGTCTTCCTTTTGTGTCTTCCCCACTCAGTATTATATTTAAAATAATAAAATGCCAATTATTTCATTTTATTTGTGTATTTTAAACATTTAGCTCTTTAGTCCTATGGAATTTGCTTTTTTACTTTTGTAAGGCAGGAATATAACTGTATTTTTCTTCCAAAATATAAACAATTGTCCCAAGACTACATACTGATCCTTTTAATCCTCTGATGTAAAATGCCACATTTAGCGCATGACAAATTATTATATAAAACTGGATCCATTATTTTCGATCCTTATTTGATCTATTTATTTATTCTCACAGAAACACTATACAATAAACAGAGTTTTATGTTATTACTTGAACTCTGTAATAGATGATTTTTATATCTGAGTGCAAGTCCTTCTTCTATCATTTCAAAGATCCTATGGCTTTTACTGAACATTTTCTTTTTTTAAAAATTTTAAAAATGTTTTATTTATTTTGAGAAGGAGAGAGAGAGAGACAGTGTGAGCAGGGAAGGGTCAGAGAGAGACAGGAAGACACAGAATCTGAAGACAGGCTCCAGGCTCTGAGCTAGCTGTCAGCACAGAGCTTCACACGGGGCTTGACTCACGAACCGCGAGATCATGACCTGAGCCGAAGCCAGACGCTCAACCTTATCAGGTTGGACATCAGGTACTGATTAAAAGAAGCTACTGTAGGACTACTAGGGTTTAAGAAACTTGGCTCTGAGTAAAAGTGGCAATTATTTACTCCCCTTGCAAAACTAGAGACTTCAGGGCGCCTGGCTGGCTCAGTCAATGGAACATGTGACTCTTGATCTAGGGGTCGTGCATTTGAGCCCCATGTTGGGTGTAGACATTACTAAAAAAAAAACAACAAACAAACAAAAAAAAAACTTATGGGTGCCTGGATGGCTCAGTCAGTTAAACGTCCAACTTCAGCTCTGCTCATGATCTCACAGTTTGTGGGTTCAAGTCCCACGTCATGCTCCATGCTGACATCTCCAAGTGTGGAGCTGCTTCATATTCTGTGTTTCCCTCTCTCTGCCCCTTCCCTGTACTTGCTCGTGCTCTCGCTCTCTCTCAAAAAAAAAAATCATAAACAAACTTAAAAGAACAGACAAAATAAAACAATAACAAAAAACTACAGACTTGGAAGAAAGGCAAAAAGACAGGATGTGTAGTAAGGCAAGAAATGTCATTTCCCATGGACACCTTTGCTGGGGCAACAACTTACAATGGAAAAAACAAAGCCAACATTACCACCTTCGTGGTCAAAACATGGTTAACCACTGACCATCAGTGATGCAAACTGAAAGGACACACACATACACACACAAGATATGAATGAGAAATTCACTGACATCATCAGCTACTTAATGACTTTCATCTTCTCCCAGCACTTTGATGTAGCTCACCAAAGCCGTTAGTAATCCTAAGTAATTTAACTTTGATTCAATGACGCTACCTCCCTGTGGGAAAGACAATCATTTACTTCATCCATACCTATTCTCCCCTTCTTTTTCATTCACAGTACCCCAATTTTATTTGGGGCAAGCAATGGCCCAGTTCCTCTGCTTCTAGAGCTGAACAATGAGATATGCAGAAGCTATCATGTGGAAGCTTCTGGGGAAACTCTCTGAAGAGAAACCACCAACTTAACTAGGGGAGCTGTCCCTTCTCATTTCCCTTGCCTGACAGACATGATAGCTAGAATCCTTCCAGCCTTTTGTGACCATGAAGTCATGGAATCCACTTGCTAGAATACCAAAATACACAGAAGAGGCCTGGTTCCCTCCCTGATGACTTTATACCAGGACTAGCCTACTCTCCTTAGACAGACATCTTTTGTAAGAAAAAATAAACCCCAAAGTTAAGTCATTATTGTTAAGCATCATTTACCAGCTAGCAAATGTAGTTCCTAACCGACAGGCCACATTATCTGAAATGGTTAAAACTGGTGCCCAACTCCAATTCATGTCTACACATATTTCATGAACTAAGGTATATAAAAGACTCCATAAACTAAATTCAAGAACTTGAGAAAATGCTACCTACCACACATGGAAAATGTTATCTGAAGTCTGTTCATGATACTCTAGTGTAACAACATCTTATTTTCCATTTTTTTCCTTTCCTCTGGCTTTCTCTGAACATTTCCTCACACAATCTGCTCTTTGTAAAGTCAGTTTCACAAGTCTTCATTCAGAAAGCATCCACAATTACTTTCCCTCACTACTTTAACTATTAAATGCATGCCAAATCTAAATGCAATGTGGGATCCTTGATTGGATCTTGGAGTACAAAAAAGACATTAGTGGGAAAACTGAGGAAACTCAAATAAATAGTCTGGAGTGCTAAAAGCCAAGTTTAAACAGAAGTTACTTAATAAACTAAAACACTATACCAGGATTTTGATCAATGCACATGGTTATATGTAAGATGTTAACATCGGAATAAGTTGGATGAGGGCTATATTGGAACACTCTACCGTATCTGCAACTCATCCATAAATCTAAAATCATTTCAAAATAAGAAGCTGAAAATAAAAAGCATACCAAATGAGCTGACTTTTCTTCAAATCAGGGCTCAAAATCACAGATAGAAATTTTTTATTTATTTAAAAAAATTTTTTTAAATGTTTACTTATTTGAGAGAGAGAGAGAGAGACAAACAGAGCATGAACAGGGGAGGGGCAGAGAGAGAGGGAGACACAATCAGAAGCAGACAGGCTCTGAACTGTCAGCACAGAGCCCAGTGCAGGGCTCAAACTCACGAACTGTGAGATCATGACCTAAGCCAAAGTTGGACACTTAACCAATTGAGCCACCCAGGTGCCCCAATATTTATTTATTTGAGGGAGAGAGTGAGCGAGCGAGCGCGAGCGAGAGCGAGGGAGAGCATGAGCAGGAGAGGGGCAGAGAGAGAGAGAATCCCAAACAGGCTCCACATTTCTAGCACAGAGCCCAACTTAGGGCTAGATCCCATGAACTGTGAAAACATGACCTGAGCCAAAATCAAGAGTCGGACGCTTAACCAACTGAGACACCCACAGATAAATTTTTTTTGATGTGAATCATGAGTAATTTATTAATGAATGCTGGCCAATGAGATTTGCACTCATACACTGGCCCTGCTGTTTTACAATCTTCCTGGAAAGCCACTGGCAATATGCATCATAACCCTTAAATGTTGGTTTTTAACTCGAGTCAATTTATCCATACAGATTCAATACATGTTTCAAAAGCATATACATATAAAAAGACTACAAGAAAAAAATATATAAAAGATGATTATTTCATCTCTGGATAATGGGACTGAATTCTTTTTCTTCTGTTTTGAAAATGTTAACATAGCAGTTAAAATTTCTAGATTACAAAGAAATGAAATCCAAGTCACACACATTACTGGGAATGGATTGTGGACGAGTTTCTTAAATGTTTCCTCACATGTAAAATATATAGGGTATACAACAGTCAAGCCCCTTGCATCACAGGAGTCCTAGATTTGGTAATACAGGTAAAGAGTATTACATAGTACAATACAGTATGATATATTGAAAAAGGGATTCTGAAAAAACAAACATCTTCAACTGGTGGCCTGTAATGTCAATTATATCCCAGACATAGGTTGTTAAAATACAACTTCATGTAGCAGTTCTGATGAATAACTTTTACTTTACCTAAATGTCTATTTTTAGGAGCGCCCGGGTGGCTCAGTTGGTTAAGCGACCAACTTCGGCTCAGGAAAATTTTTAAACCCACTTGCAAACTCTGCTTCTTTTCCTTTTCTTTAAACTTTCAGGGCAACAACAACAATAATTTAAGCTGTGTAACTCTGGAGGGCATCTTCATCTCATTCACTCTCTTCTCTAAAAATTAGATCATAGACAAGCCTAAGAGCTAGGAAACATTATCAAGATACTGTGCACTATTAATGCCACAATATTCACTAAATAAGAGTCCTCAGTACACAGTCATCCTAGACACAAGTAAAAAAGGCAGATACTCAGGCTTCTACCTCTGGGCCAGAAATGAGACCATAAAAGCCTAACTAACACGCAAACCCTAACACGCTTCTATATGCACCACACCAAGCCTCCCTGGCCAGCATCTAAGCAGGTATAGGAGGTAAAGTTTTGCATTTTCAGGTATACAAAGTCATAGCCTTGCTTTGCATCCTGAGTTTCCTTAAGGCAGGATTATGTGTACAATAGCAATTATTGCTTCTGTAGATCTGTAAACTTGCAGAGTACCATGTGTACTGGCCACTGGCCAATTATATACCTGAAGAGATAACTTGGTTCTGCAAGGCTTTACTAAAGTGCACTCTATAGAACATCACTATGGTGAACCACTTCTCACCATCTAGCTCACATGAGATTCTTCATTCTCTGAACACTCCTGAAATTTAACATAGCCCACAGCTTCAACTGTAATTATTCTCTACTCATTCAATAAATAATTAATGCAAGCAATATTTCATAACAGCTTACAATAGCAATTCGTATTTGGTGAATGCTATCTATATGCCAAACACTGATCTACGTACTAGGGTAAGCAATGTGGGAAATGGTAATAAAAAATGGTCCCAGCCCTTTGGTAATCTCCAGAGGGAACAAAGAAAGCCCTTCCTTATGAGTCCCTTATAGATGATCCCCAGCACAGGAACCCCTTAATCAGACTGCTTTGCTAGAGCAAATCTTCTAGTGTTTTTTTTTGTTTCCCAGAGAGAGAGAGAAAAGAGTGGAGAGGGGCAGAATGAGAGAGGGGCAGAATTCCCAGCAGGCTCCATGCTCTGCACAGAGCTCAACATGGGGCTCAATCCCATGATCCTGGAATCATGACCTGAACTGAAATGACTTGGATATTCAACCGACTGAGCCAACCAGGTGCCCCTGTGCCAGTGCTTCTTAATAAAAGGTGTGTAGAAGGTCAAACCTGGAGAATTTGCATGTGTGAAATGTTTTCATCCTTACATCTGCCTAAGAATATGCCTGGATACAGAATTCTGGGTAGGAATCCATTTTCCTTCAGAAGGCACTGCTTCTCCATTAGCTTCTAGTTTCCAATCTTGCTACAATCCTATTATTCCTGATCCTATCTACGTGATTCGTAGATATTCTTTTATCTTTAGAGTGCTCAAAAATTTCATGATGAATTAAATTAGTTGTGCTGGACTACTGGAGAGTCCTTTTAATCTGGAAAACTCATGTCCTATGGTTTTGAGACAATTAGTTTATTTAATTTTTTGCTTTATTTTATTTTGGCTGATTTTTTCATGTCATCCAACAATAACTACCCGTTATCCCTTCTTCCACTATCCCTTCTTGTTATAAACACCTACAAATCTCTAGGTCATTCAGTTGTGCACATTCCCTAAAGATTTTTAGCTTCTCGATCACCAACCCACCAGCATTTGGATCCATACACTCACCACAGATGAACTGCCCATGTACCTATGTAGTCTGAGGCCAACAAATCCATTTATGTCCTAGATCCCATTCCGTTTCAACTGCTCAAGGACTTCACCCCTGCAATTTTCCCTTCTCTCTTTAATTTGCCTCTCTGTATGCCATCATTCACAATCAACTTCAACATTTTCAGGTGGATTATAATGTCTGCCCACCTAAAACCAAAAAGAACTCTAACACTTCCACTCTTCCAACCACAGCCTTATAACTCTGCTCTTTTAGCCACACCCTATTATTCTACTGCCTGTCATAGCTATACCCATAGGGCTCTGCTCTTCAATCCCTGAAACAACATCATTATGGTTATCTATACTCACTGTCTTCAGTTCTTCTCCCATTGTCTCTTAAACCCACTGCACCAAACCTGCTCTTTTTTAAAAATTTTTTTTTTTTACTGCTTTTATTTATTTTAGAGAGAGAGACAGAGACACAGATTCTAAAGACAGGCTCTGGGCTCTGAGCTGTCAGCACAGAGCCTGAAAGCGAGACTTGAACCCACGAACCACGAGATCAAGACCTGAGCCAAAGTCGGACGCTGAACTGACTGAGCCACCCAAGCGCCCCATCACCAAACCTGCTCTTGTCAAGGTCACCAATGACCTCCATGTTAACAAATCTAATAGTCTATTCCTTTTTTTTTTTTAACATCTATTTATTATTGAGAGACAGAGAGAGACAGAGCATGAACGGGGGAGGGGCAGAGAGAGAAGGAGACACAGAATCCAAAGCAGGCTCCAGGCTCTGAGCAAGCTGTCAGCACAGAGCCTGATGCGGGGCCCAAACCCGCAAACTGCGAGATCATGACCTGAGCTAAAGTTGGTCGCTCAACCGACTGAGCCATCCAGGTGCCCCTCTAATAGTCTATTCTTAATCCTCACCAGCCCATCAATGGTATCTATCATTTGGCTTTCCATGAGTGTCCAGTAATTTTTTCCTATCTCAAAAGTAGAAAGCCACTGTCCATTAGAATTTGGAAACCATTTCTACACTGTCTTTCCTATATGGGATATCCCAGGACTTGGACATTGGTCTTCTTCTCTATCTACCTTTACTCCCTGGATCTCTATCCAGTCTCATAAATAAAATAAAAATGTGGGAGTCATCAGCATGGTACTTCCAGTCCCAGTCTTTCTCCTGAACTCCAGATCCAATATTTCCATCTGGGTATCTATTAGGCAACTCAAAATGAATAAGGCCAAAACTGAACTCTGTTTTCTCCACAAACCTACTCTAATTCCAGTGTTTCCAGTATCAGTAAATGGCAACTTCATCCTTCCAGCAGTTGAGCTCAAAACCAACTATGTCTTCTTATATTATTGTTCCTTCACCCATTTTCTTCCTTTGTACTTATTTCTCAACACTCTTTATTATGATTTTTACTGTTTCTGTCTCTTTCCACTTACAAAGGAGCTCTTTGAGGGCAGGGGCCTGCCTTGTTCGTCTGAAGCCACAGCATCTAGCACAGGTGTTATGTGTATAAAGAGCAGTAAAATTTAAACTAATAAACAAGTCCTGAGCAGGATCAGGTTCCTCTGCAGAAAAAAACTTTTGAAGGAGGAAAGCATATTTCAGCTATTTCCACTGGTTCCTTAGTACACGTCAAGATAGTTACTCGGTAATAACTCCAAAATCTCAGTGGCTTGAAACAACGAAGGTTTACTACTTTCTCTGCATGTTAAACATAGGTCACCTGGAGGTTTGCTCTGGCTGCCAGATTAATGGGCAAGCCACCACCTGAAGCACCAACAGTCATCATAATAGAGGGAATGATAGTGGCAAATTACACACCAGAAGCTTTTACTGTTCCTGAGCACATTTCACTGATTAAAAGCAACTCATAAGGCCATGCCCAACTTCAAGGGGGCAAGCAAGTATAATTGCAGCACATGCCCAGGAGGTGGAAGCCAAAAATAGTTGATGGGCAACACTGATGACTACCACATCCTGATAAAGAAGCTTCTAGTTCTAAGCATCATTTTAACTCCTGATCTCTATTCTCCATCTGTGAAAATGAACTCCATTGCTAGAAGAGAACCACACACTTGCAAAGTACGATCTATGGGTCTTTAGGAATGTAACTTCACCAGTTAGGCCTGCCTCTTTCATCAGTCAGGAGTCAGAGTGCAGCAAAGCAGTCAAATATGAGTGATGGGAAAGTGCTGAGCCCGTAGCTGCCATTCAATGTCAAAAGTCAGAGAAAGGCTTAAGTGGGTAAGAAAAGCATGTTAAGTTCTGTGGAGGTAGGTAAAGGAGGGGAGCCTTGACTAAATTTCTTTTACCAAAGATATATGGAACAGCCAGACCTTGGGGTTCCTTTATCTGAGGACCAACAAATTTCAAACCACTTAAGACTCAGAGTTTGTGATTAACAAAGTTAGCCAACATCAATCTAACATAAAAACACTATTTTTTTAAAAAATGCTGCACACTGTCATGTTCCTAGAAACAAGAAAGGCAGGAGAGATGGATTTTACGGAGAAGCTTTTTTCTCCTAAAAGTTTCAAAGACTCAAGATTCCTAAGCTGAAGATGATCTAGGATGAACCCCAAGTCTACAGAGAGCTTAGATTTAACAGATGGCTGTTTCAAATTCTAAAGTATCCTGTACAGCAGTGCCTAGCTAGGTTAGCAGGTGGGGCATGCAACTCTTAATCTCAGGGTCGTGAGTTCAAGCCCACTGCTGGGAATGGAGCCTACTTAAAAAAGAAAAGTATCCTCTGCAGTTTCTATTCTGTACAAAGTTCAAATATTTTCTAACAGTGGAAGTGGCTGCCAGAAATGTTAGGACAGATTGGAGATGATTACCATAAGCAGCTAAACACTTGGAACACAAGGAATTCCACTGAAGGGCAGAGCAGGAGTTCAAACAATGTCACCTGCCAAATTTGAAGCAAATTAGGACTCCCAAATGCAAATGGGTATCTAGCCCTACCTCCTCCATTCTTTATTCGTTCAACAAATGTGCATTAGTTGCTGGAGTGGGGGAAGGAATGCCAGGAAGTAAGAGAGGTACAGGATTCTAAGAGTTAGTTCTTGCTCGCAGTGAATTTGTTCTTGTTAAAACAAAACAAAAACAACCAAAAAACAGATTGGCAAGCAAAAAGTTAAAAATACAATGCCTTAAGTACTGTAACAAGGATACAAGAAAATCCATTTTAACATGTAAGTTAACAACTTCCTTTCAAAGGAACATATTTTCTTTGCTAAACTGCTAAAATACAGAAAATGGAAAACAAAAAAAACGCTCTTCTGATTTAAGGACAGTTTAGCAGTCCCAAAGCCCATGTCTCTCTCTCTCTCTCCTTTCTTCCCTCTCAACGATCTCTGCCGCAAATGCTTCTTCATTCCAATCTCCATACTCTGCTGGCGGCCCCATAACGGCTCCGTCGCAAACAATGCCCAGACTATCAAGGTCAGCCCCAAAGGCACTGGGAGCAGAAATCGGAAATGGGTCTTCCAGTAACGAAAAGGCGCGGGACCCGGGCGGGACCCCCCCCCCCATAACCCCATACCGAGGCACCCAGAGGCCGGGTCTCTAACCTCAGTGGCTTGGGGTCCGCCAATTCCTCAGGGGTTGAAGTCCGCTTATTTCGGGGGTTCTGGGCTTCTTTCTCCTATTCATCCGGTTAGTTTTCTCTCCTGCGAGCCTAATGACCTCAACCTCCCCCCAACCTGAGCTCCCTATTGTGGAATGAGGGAGCGTCGCGATGCAGGCTGGGGCATGGGGAGGTGGGGGGACGCGCAATAGGGAAGATGCTGTCAGCGTGTGCGTATACTGGGGCCGGGAGGGGGGCACTCTTTAGGGACGCTGCTGTCAAGGGGAAAGGCTCTAGAGGAGACCCACTGTAGGGGAGATTATACGGAAGCCGTTTCTGGGGGAACCTATTTGGGGGTTCTACCCAGGGGAGCTACTGCAGGCGGGGGGTCTCCATACGTAAGCTTTTCTAAGGGAAATATTCCAAGGGAAAGGCAAATGAGTTACGCATAGAGAACCCACTGCGGAGATTCTCCACAGGGAAATCTTTTCTGGGAGAAACTACGGGAATGTCATAGTAGGGGGTCCTACAGAGGAGCCATTGTGGGAGCCGCTACACAGGGCGCCGTTCCTAGGGAAACGTTCCTCCGGCAGCCGTTTAGGGAAAACCATCTGCAAGGAAGCCATGTCGGACCACGCCCTGCGGCTGGAGGCGTCGCCGGACCCCAACAGCCCGCAACCCCCAGCCCGGCCTCCCCTCTGCGGCCTCGGCCCAGCATACCTGACGGAGGGCGCCCCGCGGCCAGGGCCGCCAGGGAACCGCCCGCGGGACAGCCCCAGCCGGTGCGGGAGATACACGTCCATGGCGGCGGCGAAGGACGAGGCGGCTGCGAGGGTCGCTCAGGCCCGCCGGGCAGCTCCAGGCCCGCTGCGGCGGGGCGGGGCGGCTGGGCGTGTCCGGTGGGCGGGGGGCGCGGCGCGCGGGGGGCACGTCGGAGCGGGGGCGGAGCCGGACGCGCGCACGGAGCGTGGGTGGGGGCGTCGGGACCCGCGGGGATGAAGGTGGGCGCACCGCCGCAGGACAGCGCCCTCCTTAAGCTTCAAGGCGGCCGGGCGAGACGTTGGGAACGCGGGTCCCCAGGGAGAGGGCTTCCACGCCTGGGCTCTGTCCTATCCTCAGATCCCGCATCATGGAATGGGACTCTGCAGCGCCCCCAGCCACCCACACGGACGCGCCCGGGGGCGGGGCCTTACTGCGGCCCGCCCCACTCCTCCGGCCTCGGCCTCCAGCTGAGCCTTCCGCTGCAGCCGCCAGGTCCCGGGGCGCCACGGGAACCTAAATCACCTCCCAGGTTCCCGGCTCGCTCTTCCAGGTCTCCCAGGCCGGTGCCTCGCTGCTCTTTCCTCCCCGCTGCTAATCAACTGTGCAACCTCCCTTCAGACATCCTGCCTATTCCTGGCCGACCTCAGGTTAGCAGTGTGGGCACACTCGTGCGCAGGTCATGGGCGTCAGGGGCTCATAAGTTCTTAGAGAATCCCTGCCCTTTACGGTTCAGATCTTGGCTCGACCTGTTTCCCACTACTGGGTTCTTACAAGAAACTTAATGCACTGAGACTCAGTCTTTTAGTGTGTGGAAAGGGAGAAATATTTAATTGTTAGGGTTATCAAGAGCTTCAGTTATGCAGGACATATTTTGATTTTGTCTTGCGTCCCGTATTGACTTGTCCCGTATTCATCTTTTTGCAATCAATGACAAAATATTAAAATATTAAATTTAATATTAAAATATTAAAACTATTTTTTCCGCCAAGGTAATTGGAGCTTAAATCGCTTAAATGGCAAACCTAGTTGAAATATCCTACCTCTATAAATAAAAAGATCTGGATAATACCTGTAGTCCCTCCAGCAGATTTAGCTGAGGGAAGACCAAAAGAAGGGGCTAGAAATTAAAAGTGCGTATTCCTATTCAAAAAAGGACTTTTCTTGGCTCAAGTTTCAAGTTCTGAACAAGTAACTACCATTATTTAGAGATAACTTCACATCAAAATACAGGCTCTGAAAATCAGCCAATCAGTGACTGCTTCACTCCAGGGCTCTGCTTCTGAAAATCAACCAGTCAACAACAGCTTCACTCTGGTAACTATGCTTCTGAAAGTTAGTAAATCTATGACAGTCCCAAGCTTCTGAAAGTCAGCCAATCATTGACAGCTCCACGCTTCTAGACATCAGCCAATCAGCAAGTGTCTCCCTCGGGTGACCAGGCTTCAGAAGTTAGCCCGGTCTTCAGCCGCCTTGGAGACCACACTAACACAGCAGGAAGTCGGTCCTCAGGGAGCTGGATGCTTCTGCTTCTGAAATACCTCCAATCCCGGAACGCAGGGCTTCCCACAATATCATATAAGATCACCTCTGGCTTTGTTCAGGAAGGCTGTTCTTTACAAGTAGAGCTCTCTGCAGGCAGAGAAGTTCATTTTTCCCTGCATCAGATGTTGAATTCGTCTTTTTTTTTTAATCCAAGGTACACAATCCTTTTAAGATTCAACTCCCAGCTACCATTAGTGATATGAGTTTGGACTTGTGACAAATCCAATGACGTAGCCATGAGATTTATCAGATTTATCAAACACAACCTTTCCAGTTCTTGCGATGGTTGCTATTATCCTTTACCTTTTTTTTTTTCCACTTCTATGGGTGTGTTCACAAGTTTGTACAGTCACCGCCACAACTAATTTTAGAACACTTTCATCACCCCAAGAAGGAAACCTACATCTTTTAGCAGGCATT
Source organism: Helogale parvula (assembly GCA_004023845.1). Taxonomy (NCBI): domain Eukaryota; kingdom Metazoa; phylum Chordata; class Mammalia; order Carnivora; family Herpestidae; genus Helogale; species Helogale parvula. The sequence goes on from PJEM01018169.1 coordinate 16,587, forward strand.
CCCCCATTTCTCCTCAATGGTCCCAGCCTTAGGCCACCATAAATCTTTCTCTGTATGGTTTTGTCCATTCTCAACATTTCCTATAAATGGAATCATAAGTATGTGATCCTTTGTGACTGAGTTATTTCATTTAGCATAATGTTTGCAAGGTTCATCCATGTTGTAGCATGTATTAAAATTTCACACTTATGGTTATAATAGTCCATTGCATGGATAAATCACATCTTTCTTATCCGCTTATCAGTTGATGTAGATTTGGGTTATTTCCACATTTTTACTATGTTTTTTAGCTAATGCTGCTATGAACATTCGTGTACAAGTTCTAGTGGGACATATGCTTTCAGTTTTCTTGGGTATATTACCTAGGCCTGCAATTTCTGGATCAAATAATAACTGTTTAAGCTTTTGAGGATCTTCCAAACTGTTTTTCAAAGCAGCTGCACCATTTACATTCTCACCAGTAATATATTTGAGTTTCAATTTCTCCAAATCCTCTGCAACACTTATTATTATGTATCTTTTTTATTATAGCCATCTTAATGAGTGTGAAGTGGTAGGTCATTGAAGTTTTGGTCAGCATTTCCCTGAGAGCTAATGATGTTGAGCATCTTTTCATGTATTTATTAGTCATTTGTATATCTTTTTGGAGAAATGTCTGTTCAGATCTTTTGCCTCTCTTTTATTGGGTTATTTTTATTACATTGTAATAGTTTTTTTAAACTTTATTTATTTTGAGAGAGAGAAAAAGCATGAGTGGGTGAGGAGCAGAGAGAGAGGGAGTGAATCCCAAGCAGGCTCAGCATTGTCAGTGCAGAGCCAGATGTGGGGCTTGAACTTTCCATGAGATCATGACCTGACCCAAAGTTGGATGCCCAACCAACTGAGCCACCCAGGCACCCTGTAATAGTTCTTTTTTTTAATGTTTAAAAAAATTTTTTTTTTTTTATTTTTGAGAGACAGAGAGAGACAGCGTGAGCAGGGGAGGGTCAGAGAGAGAGGGAGACACAGAATCTGAAGCAGGCTCCAGGCTTTGAGCTAGCTGTCGGCACAAAGCCCGACGCAGGGCTTGAACCCACGAACCGTGAGATCATGACCTGAGCCGAAGCTGGACGCTTAACCAACTGAGCCACCCAGGCGCCCCTGTAATAGTTCTTTATATATTCTAGATACAAATCCTTTATCAGCTATATGGTTTGCAAAATTTTTTCCCATTCTGTGAGTTGTCTTTTCACATTCCTGATAGTGTCCTTTGAAGCACAGAAGTTTTAATTTTGATATCCAATTTAGCCATTTTGTTCTTGTTGTTGCTTGTGTTTTGGTGTCATATCTAACAAACCAATTCAAGGTCATAAGGATTTACCCCCACATTTTCTTCTCAGAGTTTAACAGTTTTGGCTCTTAAATTTAGGCATTTGGTACATTTTGAGTTAATTTTTATATTTGGTGTAAGGTAAGGGAGTCCAACTTCATTCTTTTGCACATGGCTATCCAGTTGTCTTAGCACCATTCCTCTTTTTAAAATTTTTTTAAAAAAATAGTTATTTATTTTTGAGAGTGAGTGCAAGCAGGGAAGTGGGGGGGAGGTGGACAAAGGATTCTAAGCGGAATCTATGCTGACGGCAGTGAGCCCAATGTGGGGCTCGAACTCACAAACCACAAGATCATGACTTGAGGGAAGTTGGACACCTAAATGACTGAGCCACCCAGGTGCCCCTATTTTTAGTTTTTTGAGGAACTTCCATGCTGTTCTCCAGAGTGGCTGTACCAATTTGCATTCCCACCAGCAGTGCAAGAAGATTTCCCTTTCTCTGCATCCTTGCCAACATCTGTTGTTTCTTGTGTTGTTAATTTTAGCCATTCTAACAGGAGTGAGGTGGTATATCTCATTGTTTTGATTTGTATTTCCCTGATGATGAGTGATGTCAAACATGTTTTTATGTGTCTGCTAGCCATTTGGATGTCTTTGGAAAAGTGTGTATTCACACTTTCTGCCTATTTCTTAACTGGGTTTTTTTTTTGAGTGCTGAGTTTGATAAGTTCTTTATAGATTTTGGATAGGACCCTTTATCAGATAATGTCATTTACAAATATCTTCTCCATTCCTAGGCTATCTTTTAGTTTTGTTGATTGTTTCCTTCACAGTGAAGCAGCTTTTTATCTTGATGAGTCCCAATAGTTCATGTTTGCTTTTGTTTTCCTTGCCTTCCGTGACATGTCTAGTAAGAAGCTGCTGTGGCTGAGGTCAAAGAGATTGTTGCCTGTGTTCTCCTCTAGGATTTTGATGGTTTCCTGTCTCACATTTAGGTCTTTCATCCTTTTGAATTTATTTTTGTGTTTGGTGTAAGAAAGTGGTCCAGTTTCTTTCTTCTGTATCTTCCCATCCAGTTTTCTCCACACCATTTATTAAAGAGACTCTTTTTTACATTGGATATTCTTTCTTGCTTTGTTGAAGATTAGTTGACCTTCCTGAAGTGTTTTCTAATTCCAGAACTGTAAGCAAAATTTCAAATGCCAGGACAAAAAAAATCTACTGCAGTAATTAAAAATGTAATGACTCCATTTGCTGTTGTAGTGATTTTTAAAGCTCTATATGCTTCATCTTTTTACAGCATCATCATGGATGCAAGGAATGATTGACAATGCAGAAAAGTTTTTTCCTTTGTGCAATACTCTTCTTCTGAAAAGGCTCACTTATAAGGCTATTTTGAGAAACTCCCTTTCAAACCAGACTTCGGAAACCCGAGCAAATTTTTGTTCAGACTCTAATTGAGTTAGGAGTTAATGAAGAAAATTGTACTGCTTTTGGTGGAGATAATACAAATACAAATGTTGGTAGATGTTTGCACGAAGTGCAGACATTGTCTATTCAAAGCTGAAGGTAAAGCATGAATGAGTCTATGGAAGCTGTTGGCTGTCCTGCTTATATCGTGCATAAGGCTGCTCAAATGGCAGCTCATGTCCTTCCATTTCTTTGATGTAATTTCATGAAATTGTTCTTTTTTTTT
>PJEM01018170.1:0-19588 GCA_004023845.1 Helogale parvula
GGCTTTTACCCGGGATGTGGGAGCCCTGGAGGGCTGTGGATGGAGGAGGGCAGGAGGTGACTGGGGTGCTCAGGAATGCCCTCTGGTGGCCGCTGCGGGGAGGGCATGAGGGGGCAGGCAAGGGTGGAGGGGCCTGCGTGGGTCCCTGTGATAAGTGGTCTGGGTGAGGGTATGTTTTGGACCCAAGAGATTTCATTCCAGAGGTGTTGGGTTGCAGGGAGACAGAAATTTGGTTCCAGCTCACGACCTGGCCCACAGTAGGTACTCAGCGAGCTGGGGTGAGTAGTGACCGGTTGATTGGGTGGCCTCTTCCTCCCCCACGTTCCCGAGGCCTCCACAGCCTGGACCAAATGAATGAGTGAGTCACCCCTGCGAGTGGCGGGGAGGGGTGTGCACCGGGCACTGACTCAAGCCTCCCTCCCAGGCTTCTTTGACTCACTCACACCCCCTGCTCCTCACTGTGGGTCCAGGTGGGCCCCCCCCAACTGAGATGAGTAACACATTGCACCCCTGTCTACAGGGTCCTCCCACCTTCCTGCCTGAGAACCCTAGTTCTGCAATTCCAGCCTGCATCTAACACCCAGATCCCCACCATGCCCCCCGGAGGGGTTACCTGGCTTTTGCTTGCACACTTTTGGGACTGGAAGCTCACTCCTTTTTTTTAAAAAAAGTTTATTTATTTTGAGAGAGAGAGAGAATTCCAAGTAGGCTCATCAGCACAGAGCCCGATGCAGGGCTCGATCTCACAAACAAACCGGGAGATCGTGACCTGAGCAGAAATCAAAAGTCGGGTGCTGGTTTTTTTAAATGTTTATTTATTTTTGAGAGACAGAAAGAAACACAGCATGAGTGGGGGAGGAGCAGAGAGACAGGGAGACACAGAACTGAAGCAGCTCCAGGCTCCAAGCAATCAGCACAGAGCCCGACACAGGGCTCGAACTCACAAACCCTGAGATCATGACCTGAGCCGAAGCTGGACACTCAACCGACTGAGCGCCCAGGAGCCCCTGAGCTCACTCGCTTTGAGTAAGTAAAAGATCTTAGGACCCACCCCCAAATCTGCCTCCATCGATTGGCAGGGACATCTTCTAAAACTATAAACCTGCATTTGACTGCATCCCCGTGGGAACAAGGTCTTACTATGCCATCAAAGGTCCTGTGTGGTCTGGCTTTGCAGCTCACACTTAATGTTGTCTGTGTATTTCCTTCACAACCTTTACGCAAGCTATTGGCTCTACTTGGAAGGCCCTTCCTTCTTTTATCCCTTGCCTGCCTAATTTTTCATTTTTTTAAATGTTTATTTATCTTTGAGACAGAGTGTGAGCAGGGGAGGGGCAGAGAGAGAGGGAGACACAGAATCCGAAGCAGGCTCCAGACTCTGAGCTGTCAGCACAGAGCCTGACGCGGGGCTCAAACCCACGAACTGTGAGATCATGACCTGATCTGAAGTCAGACACTTAACCAACTGAGCCACCAGGGCATCCCTTGCCTGCCTCATTTTAGGAGGCTGCTGCTCCGGGAAGCCTTCCTCCCTTCCGCCCCCCAAGAGTTAAAAGCTGAACTCGATCCCTCCAGTGGATACATTGTATCTCCCCTAACCCAGTTTTGCAGATTAGATTAGGTCTGCCGGCCCAGGCGGACGGGACCTCCAGGCGGATAGCTCCCTGCAAGGCTCTCTCTCCCCTGAGCTGCCTCAGCCTCTCCCTTAGGGCATCATTAGTTTAAAAAAAGTCTCCTCCGATCTGTTCCCTCCGGCACCCCCCACGCAGCCTCTGCGGAGCCCCTTTTGAAGAGCGATTGACTAACAGCCATTAGATTAATGGGCTGGGCGCGTTTTCATTTCTGCCGCATCTACAAACTGAATGTTCCCGTGTAATTACAATTAAGGACATGTTGGCGGCGTGTGAGGGCTTCCCGGCCCCCCTCCCCCTCTCTCAGGCCTTTTGCCTGTTTCTTCCTCTTTCTGTCCTTGGCTTTGGCCTTCCCTCTCTGTTTTCCTCCCCACTTCCTCCTCCTTCCCACCTTTCTGCCCTGAAACGTTATTCTATTCCACCCCCCCTTCTCTTTGCATCAGTCTTTTTCTGGTCTGTCTCTATTTCTCAATTTCCTCAGACCTTCTGTGTCTCTTTCCATTTGTTTCCATCTCTGACGTCTTCACCTGTCCCGCTGTGTCTGTCTCTGGGCCTCTCACCCATTTGCTTTCTTTGGCTGTTGTCTTAGCCAATCTTTCGGAGACCTTTTCCCTCCTTTTTGTCCAGGCCCCATGTACCTTCCACAGTGCAAGTCAAGTGTGCGGCCAGAGGCATCATGACTCAGGTAGAGACCTGCGTAGGCAACGCTAGATAACGATATGGAATATTCTAGCCCTCTGAAGTCCACTTTGTGCCGCTCCCGGTGGGCCCCCTTGAGGGTAACTGTATTTTGTCTTTTGCTTTTGCTTTTCCTCTCCGGATCCTGGTCACAGAGTACCTTTCCGTGCCCCCCCCTCCTCAGGGGGCCGTCCAGGCCAGGGGAGGGGCTGTGGGCCCGGGATCGGGGGGGAGGCCCCTGTGGATGAAGCCGCCTCCTGAGAAGCCACGTATGGCCAGCGGAGGCCTTGGGGACATGGGCCCAGGAGAGTGGAGGCCCCTTTCTTCCTGCTGGCAAGGCCTGAGGCTGGATGTGGGCTTCCCAGGACACAGGGCGGGTCATGGAGCAGTCTCCGTTGGTGGCTGGCATCACGGGCGTAGCCGTGCCTTCCCTGGTGACCCAGAACACAGAATGGATAACTCTTGATAGAGACCAGGGCGGGGCTTCTGAAAGGGGATCTCACGCTGTCGGATCCTGTCTGTGTCCAAGATTTGGGCCGACCTCTCTGGACGCAATAACCTGTTCAGCGCCGTGTCCCCAGTCCATTCCGGTTTGGGTTGAATTTCCATGCCTCTGCTTGGGCCCGTCCACCCTGCCCCCCTCAGCCCCCCGTCCTTCCCCTCCCCTCCCCTCCCCAAGCCTCTTGGTGGCCTTGGAAATCAGGACTCAGCCTGACCCTTCTTTTGTGTCTCCCCTGCAGCGACCTAGCACAGGTCTGCGGCTCTACTTGGAAAGCAGTGTCAGTTAATGACCGCCTTCTTCTGCGTCGTCATCGGCATCGTCATCACCCTGGCACCTACTGAACATCCAGAAGGTGCCAGGCATCACACACAGGCCTGCCCCCAGTCCCCTGTGACAGCCCGTCCCTCGCCAGCCGTCCCTGGAGACCGGCACGGCTGCCCCCATGCCTCAGATGCGTACACTGAGGCTCGAGGTCACACGGCCAGTGAGTGAGCCGCAAAGCTGGGATTGGAGCCCTGGTCTGGGTGACCCCAGGCCCCGTCCCTCCCCCCACCTCCCGGAAGTGAGTGTCAGAATGTCAGCCGCTCCACACCCCTCCCCGTGGCTGAAACCCGGTTCGCAGACAAGGAACGCGGGCTGTCAGCAGCTCCTCTGGCCTCTGATAAATCGAGAGAATTAAAATCCATTTAGAGGGAAATCTCTAAATAGGTCTGTGTTGTGTTTTGTGTGTGTGGTTTTTTTTCCCTGTCTTTTTTTCCCCCTGCCGTCTCCAGCTGGGTGATGGATTCCAAGAGCAGAACTGAATCTGACTTAATTGAATTTAAAAGCAGGTATTACATCTGCACCTTGTACGCGAAGGTGGGAGGAGAGAGATTGAGTTTCTCACCGGCATCTCTGGTTTCTGCACGGTAGAAGCGGCGTTCATCTCCGTCTGGGGCTCCTTGCACGGGGTCCCCGGGCGGGGCCGCAGAGGGTGGACTTTGGAGGTGAGAGGCCGTGGAGGGATCTTGCAGGGAAGGTGGGTGCCTGGGCCCCTCTGCCTGCAAAGGCCACCTCTGGAGGTGGGGCCCCAAGGAAGCTGGCATCGCACCTCCTCCCGGCCTCCTGTCGGCTTCCAGAACACGCCCCCAGCCACCCACTTCTCACCCGCTCCCCGGTCTCCACTCTGGTCTGGCTCCGAACCACTGCTGATCCATCCCGGATCTCCCACAGCAGCCAAAATGATTTTTCTTCTTCTTCTTCTTTTTTAATTGTAGCTCTTTTTTTAAAAATGTGGTAAAATATACATCGCATAAAACTCACATCTTCGCCATTTTTCAGTGCGCAATTCGGTGGCATTAAGTACACTTACAATGTTGTATAACCGTCGCCACTATTTCCAAAAAATTTTTATCACCCGGAACAGACGCTCTGTACCCATTAAGCAGTAACTCTGCAGTGTGAAATCACACAAGTTTTGCCCTTTTGCGGGGGGAGAAAAGGCGTATTTCACTGAGCATAATGTGTTCAAGGTCGCTCCATGTTTTACCACGTATCAGTACCTCACTTTTGTTTGGGTTAAATGATAATCCCACGGTCTGGGTGGGCCACATCTTCTTGATCCACTCATTCATCAACACTTCAGAGAGGACCCTTGGATTGCTTCTGCCTCTTGGCTGGTGTGAACAGTGCTGCTGTAGGTACGGGTTCCAAATATTTATTCGAGGCCTTGCTTTCACTTCTTTTGGGGATATGATTAAGAGCAGAATTGCTAAGTCTTAAGATAATTCTATGCCAAGATGATTTTTAACAAACGTCACTCACTCCCCTGTTCTAGATTCTTCCACAGCTGCCTACCATTTACGGGAAATTCCAAACGCCCTCCCTTGTGCCCTCAAGGGGCTGCCAAGGTCTCACTCCTCACCCTCCCGCCACACCAAATTACCCTCACTTGCCCCCGGGCCTTTGCACATGCTGTCCGCCCTCCCCAGAGCCTTCTTCCCTTGTCACATTCTGGTTTGACATCTGATTCCTCCTCTGCCTTCCACTTTCAGTTTTTTTTGACTCTGGGAAACCCTCTCTGATCTCCCTGCTGGATCCGGCACGTCTCTGTGACCCCCAGAGCTGCCCAAACACCTTCCATCATGACCCTGATGCGGGTCACAGGGGACCTGACTGCATTCCCCATGAGGAGGGCGGGTGGTCACCGCTGTGTCCCCATCAGCCAGCTGGAGACGTGGCACCCAGTGGGTGCCCAGTACATGCTCGCTGAAGCTGAACATTGGCCCGATTCTCTCCTCCCACGGCCCCCCACGCCCTGGAGAAATGAGACACAGCCTCTTCCAACTTCTTCCAACTAATGGCAGATTTCAAACAGTATCTGAGGCTGTCGATTAGAAACAGATCCAATCAATGCGCTTGTTTTTCATTCGGTGGTGCGTCTGTGATGGATGGGCGGGCGGTGGGAGGGCCATTAAGCTGGGAGAATATTCTATATGTTCCAGGCTCTGGGCAGACTTTCTTCACAAAGCTATCTGGCCCGATCTCAAAATGAGAGTCATTAAGCGCACGCGCGCGCGCACACACACACACACACACACACACGCGCGTTTCAGGAGAGCATCTCCTTCTGGAAAAAAAACACCGTAATTAATACACAACCACAAATGTCGCAGTGTGTGTGCGCAGACAGCAAGGTCCGCGGCTGACAGGGAGCAAGAAGCAGGGGTTTTGTTGTTCTGGGGCCCCCGCCCCCAAAGCACCTCAAAGTTCTCCCGGCAAGTGCCGGCAGGGAGTTGGGGCTGAGCGATTTTCACTGCAGCTGAGAGGCTGGGCCTCCTCAAAGCGGGTCCCGAGGGGAGGATCCGGGGCAAAGGGCACCCGCGGGAGGCGATCCCAGGAGGCGCCAGGAGGAGAGAAGGCAGGGAAGGGGCTGCCCGGGGGCTCAGTGCCCTGGGAGCCCCTGGGAGCCAGTGAGGTGGGCGCTCGAACTGCCCTTCGGGGGTGCATATGCCCCGGCACCTGTCCACCACCGGCCTCCGGATGGAAAGCGCCCTGGCCCTTCCTGCCTGCGCGGCACCCCGGTTGAGAAAGCCTCAGCCAGCGAATGGCAGGCGGCTGCCCCGGTGTGAGGGGTGCGGCACCCACAGCGCCCGCTGCGCACCGCGGCCTTCTCTAGTTCCAAACGCCATTCATCCATTCCGGAAGATTCTTCAAGCCTCTCCTGGGGGCCGGGGGCTGGGCTGGGGACCAGAAACAGTGGTGAACGGGACAGTCCCAGCCCCTGTCTCCTGGAACCCAGGGACGCGACCCAGGCAGTGGCAGGCCTGTGATGGTCAAAGCTCAGGCCACTACGGCAGCTCCCCCAGCACCAGGGAAGGGGGTTAGGCGGAGCTTTCTGGAAGGATGGCATTTAAACGTGAGTTAGATGACTAAGAAGGAGGGGTGGGCCGAGCAAGAGCGGAGTAGCGAGGCTAGGAGGCATTTGACAAGGTAATTTAGATTTTTTTCTTGAGGACACCAGGGAGCCATGGAGAGCTATGGAGGAGGGGAGGGTCAGGAAGAGGGGTGGATGCATTGGGGACTGGTCAGCTTGAACCCGGCGGAAGGCCAAGAGAAGGTGTCCCGGGGAAACTGGTGGGCAAATGTGGTGGGACACGGAGGTCAGGGCATCGCCACGGTGCTCAGAGCTGCAGAAACAAATTTCCGAATTTGGACCAGTCTGAAAAAAGGCCAGAACATTAAAAAATAATAACCCATCAATTAACAATAATAATAATAAATGAAGTTCTTTTTTTCTTTCCGAGTAGCAAATATTAGAAACCCCGTTCTCTGTCTTCGTGCCCGGCTGCAGACGCCTGTGTCCCTGGACTTGACGGTCCCTGGAAACCATCGACCCTCTCCACCTGCCTCCTTTGGCCACGTGACCACGGCTGCCCCAATCGCGAGGCCAGTAGGAATAGGATTCGGTGATTGGTTGAAGTCACGGAAGCCATGCCTCTAGCTGGGGGCGGGGCCAGCGAAGCCACAGGCTTGCTCGCGGTAACACTCTGCACGGTGACAAAGCGACGAAGCTCGGTGACTTGACGCCACGCGTTTGTTGCGCACGCGAGGCGCCAACAGATGTTCCTGCGGAGGAGGCAGCTCTGCTCCGCCCGGTGACTCAGGAACTCGCCGCCTCGGATTCGTTGCTCCTCCTCCGTCTTTGATTCAGAAAGGGCTTGGCCAGGACCGGAAGTGATGACTCGTCCCTCCCCCCACAGTCCATTGGCTCAAATCAGTCACGTGGCTGCCCCAACTGCAAGGGGTGCTGGGAAGGCGGTCGTGGCCGCGTGCGTGGAAGGAAGCGGACGCGGCTTGAGCGGAGGCTCTGGCCGCCGGGAACGCGTGGCAGAGCCCACGAGCGGCCGCGAAACCAGGGCGCTGCCGCCTGGCGGACGTGGGGTGAAGCCGGCAGGTGGGGAAAGGCCACATACGTCCACCGGCATGACCCTTGCCTCTAAAGTGTCCGCTGAGATGCTCTAATCCATCTCCTAATGGTGCTCAGATGTCCTCATGAGTTAGGAAGCTCCTATCGGGTAAGAATGAGATTTGTCTTTGTCACGATTGTGTCTCCATATCCTAGGACAGTGCCAGGTGTACAGTAGGGGCTGGTTATGTCCCTTCGTCAGGTGCTGAGTGGGAGGATGGGTGGGTGGAGGACGAATGGGTGCTGAAGGGATGGGTGGCTGGATGGGTGTAAGGTGGCTGAGGGGGATGGGTGGCTGGGTGAGTGGAGAAACAGACGAGCGGGTAGATGGTAGGTGGGTGGGCGTATTTATGAGTGAAACCATCCCTTCTCCATCTTTGGGCTGCAGTGATACAGCCATAGAAGCTGAACCTCCAAATAGATCCCTGGCCGTTATTCTAGAATTCTCGGTGTCAGGACTGTTGTCTCTCTTGGAGATGGATACCAGCCTGGTGACGGTGAGATGGTTTTAGGTGGCACCAAAACCCCTTTATGCCCTGACTTTCATCGGGAAAGAGTTCATCCTGTCACTTCTTTGAGAAGAAGAAGGTCCTAGTTGGGTGCTAATCAGTCTTTAACACCTGGGACTCCCTTTTTGGACAAAGAGAGCGCACACCCCAGCTCGGAACCTCAGAGACAACCGTCTCTCCGTCAGAAATTAATACTATGGTTTCGTTTTTATGGAGTTAGCGTCTACTTACGGTCCTCGATGCTGGCTTTTCATTTACAGTGATGATAAGCCATTTCTTTTTAAATAGATTTCAGATGTTAAGAAGTGGGTCCATTTGAAGAGAAATATTTGGGAAACGTTAGCAGAGGTGGCAGAAAGGTAGGGAGAAATGTACTTCACCCTGGGACTCTGAGGCTTGGAGAATCTCACAGCTGCTGTGTGGCCTGGGGAAAACCGCTGTGCCTCTCTGATGGTGTTTCCTCACCTGAAAATGCTTTCCAGTACCCCTCGTGTCATGGGATAGTTTTGTCGATCAGGTGAGCTGGCACCGGCGGGTGACCCTGGACACAGGTCCTTCCCCTCTCGGGGTTTTGCTTTGTCTGCTGGGCTCAGAGTAAAAGGAGGGGATGGAAATGTTCTCCTGAAGTGACGGAGGGTCTGGATGGAGAACAGACGACTCATGCATCCAGGCCCTTGGGAGATTTGGGGGTGGCTTTGGTTGTGGGGGTGCTCTGGTTCTAGAGTCTTCTCCGGAAAGCTGGTGTGGCTTATCACCTCTGTTGGCTTTCTGCTCCCGGACAGTAGGATGGCCGTGCGCCCTGGACAAATGTCCACCTGGTGAGGCGAGAGAGCTCGGATCTGCCCGGGATGGGACCTGGAGCTAATAACCTGTCTGATGATGGGGCCCAGCGCCGCGACCTTTCTCCGGAGTCCGGGCTGCGTCCCCTCCTCCCGTCCCCACCCCTCCCGGCCCCCTGGACCGGTGTGTTTTTCCCTCGATGACATTTGGAATCTTTTAATAGTTGTCACATTAGCATACATTTGCATACCTTATGCTAATCAGGCTATTTATTTTTGAAAAAGCACTTTGACTCGTGGGGCCCTTTCTCACTGGGATCTCACCGCGTTTTTCCTTGTTTTTCCTCAGGGACAGGCTGATGCTTCCCCCCTGGGGGTGGTGGGGGGCAGCTGTACCCGCCCCCAGCAGAGGCAGGGGCCCTCACCTCCGGGGCACACTTTGGGGACAGGGGCATGTGGCCTGGCCTGGGCCGTGCGGGACCGGCACCCTGGTGGGGACACTAGTCTGCCCATTTTTTTAGACAGGACTGCAGAGGCGGATGGACCCAGCCTCAGGGTCACAGGGCGCCACTCAAGGACATGGTTCCAGAAAGGGTCCCCTCTGCTACAGTGCCTCAGGCTCGGTGGTGCCTTTCTCGTCTCTCAGGGTCTCTGTCGTCTCTCGTGCCCCTCTGGCTCCCACGCAGAACTCCTTGAAACAGTTGTCTCCACCCGCTGTCTCCACCTCTTTCCCTCTCTCACCTCCACTCCACCTCCCTAGGCCGCTTCTCACACCTTCCCGTTTCCATCCCTGAAACCCCCTCTGGTCGAGGCCAGTGGTGGCCGCACCGTCCTCACCCCCTTGGACGGAGTCAGGGACCCTGCACTTGCCGGCCCCTCCCGCACCCCCACGTTCGGCCCCAGCACGGTCCACTCTCTGGACTCTGACCACTGACACCCTAATGATGTAGACAGCCCTGTCTCCACCCCAGGCCTCCCCTGAGCTCCAGGCTGCCCTGTGGTCTCCACATGGGGGGGTCCTGGGGGTCCCGCATTCAGCACGGCTGCCCCGGGCCTGACCATGCCCCCCAGACCGGCTCTTCCGCACCCCTCTTCTTAGCTGAAGGCAGCCCCGGCCAGGTAGCTGCTCAGCCTGGATCCCGGAGACACGCAGCAAACCTTAGACACCTTTAGGAATTACATTTTCACTCATTTCCCCCCTGATTCCGCCCTGCTTGCTCCCCACAGATCTCCTTGCCTTCATCCCTCACCCCAGTACCCCTGCCTGCCCTCTGCTCTCGCCTCCCACTGGTCCTCCAACATCCCAGGCCCCGACGTGCCTCAGGTCCTTTGCATGTGCCATGCCCTTTGTCCAGCGCGGTCTTCACGGAAGCCTGTTTCATTTCTCGTTGGACCCCCAGCGCCCAGAACAGGGCCAGGCACACAGTGAGAACCCCACAATGTCTGGTTCGTGAGCAAATGTAGATGCGGAGAGAAACAGCCCTGGACAGACATGACCCCCAACATTGGAGGTTGTTAACTTGGAGATGGCCGGCGATGCCAGAGTTTCCTGAAGATCGCTTTGTACTTTCCGATGTCCCCACCGGAAGTGTGACTCCGCTGGCGCGCACGCAAAGTTTCTCAGGGCGGTTTTGCAGCAGAGCCCTGCCAGCGGCGTGGGGTCCTTCCTGCGCCTCCGTGTGCCCGTCTGGAGAATGGGGATGATCCTAGCACCAGCCCCAGAAAAATCCCTTGAGAACCAACCTTCTGAGTCTGGAGTCTCGAAGAAAGAGTTCCATCCAGTCTGGGGCGGTGACATTTGCAATGCATGAAGTTTAAACATTTTCAATAAAGAAAAACAAATCCGGGCCCAAGCTCTTTCTGATTTATAGTAATTGCAAAGCAGCAGTGCATAATATAATTGTCCAGTGGAAGGGGGTGGCGGGGGGCTCCACACGGGGTCCAATCAGCCCCGGGTGGGATGTGGCCCTAGTCAGGTTAAGCAAACGCATTACTTTAATAACCTGGGGAGGCGGCTGGAGCCATTAGTGAGAGGGGAGAATAAATATTATCCCAAGAAGCTCCGGAATCGGCGATTTTATCGCTGAGAATTGTCCCCGTGCTATTTACTTTCAATTTAGATTTTCGGGAAAGTGGCTCTTGGCAAATTTTATGTATGAAGGAGAATGACTGAATTGAAAAATGATCTGCTTTTGCCACCCGGGAAGAAAGGAGCCATGGTATTTCAGAGTCCTGCCCTGTCCCACTGAGTCACATCCCCCCCCCTCCAGTCACACTTAAACCCTGAGCACTGGGTGCCAGGCTCACACACGTTCTAGGGACGCTGGAGTTTGACCTGAGTCTGCTTCAGGGGCCGGCGGAGCTTGGAGTCAAATATCAGGGGACATGGCCTCATTTAATTACAACGATCTGTCCTCTGGTCCGTTTGTTGGCTGAGGGGGGAAACTGAGGCCCAGAGCGAGGCTGTCATGAGCTAATTGACCCCTTCGGTCCTCTTCCCTTCAATACCTCCTCTCACTCATGAACTCCCAGTGGCCCCCTGTGTTCACCAGGCACAAAACGCTCCCAGGCTTGACGTCACGCTCAGAATATAACTCAACATGGATCACAGATCTACCTGCACAATGCAAACCCATTCAACGTTTAGAGAGAACAAGAGAGAGGCCTCGGCCGCCGGAGTTAGGGAGCGATCACAGGCGCGGCGCACCACAGGGCGATCGCTGAACGGAAGCATTGGTGTTCGAACCCTTCAAAATTAATAACCTTGGCTCTGAGGAAGAGAGCGTGGAAACGCCAAGAAGACAGGCTGCAGGGGGGAGCAGACACTAGCAAACACGCGACAGAAAAAAGGTTTCTAAAGTACAGAAAAGGACCCTCAAAACGCAACAGTAAGAAAATCAACCCGGCCAGAAAATCGACAGCGACAGGAGCAGACATTTCCGCCGAAGGAGACCCGCCAATGGCAAGTAAGGGCACGGAAGATGCCGAAGTCACGAGCCGCGAGGGAAACGCCACGAAAACGGCAGTCAGCATAGCCCTGCGCACCTGTCAGAAAGGGTAAAATAAGAAGTCGTGATAATGCCGAGTGCCGGTGAGGAGGCTGAGAAACCGCGCCACTGGCGGGAATGTCAGATGTTGCTCTGCAGAGGAGTCGGGCGGAGCTTTGTGTTTTACGAGGCGAGGCGCGTGCCTGCTGCGTGGCCCGCCGGTGCCGCGCTGGGGCGTTTATCCCTGAGAAGTGGAAATTTGTGTTGATACAAAAATCTGTCCAGGAATGTTCGGCGTCGCTTCACTTGAAATAGCCAAACCCTGGAAAAACCCGGATGTCCTTCAATAGGCGAAATCCGCTGGGGTCCCCGCCCCCCAGAAATACTACTCAGTAAAGAAAAGGAAGGAACTCATCACAAGTGTGATGATCTGGGTGGACCTCAAGGGAATCGTGCTGAGTGAAGCTAGGGTCAAAAGGTTACTATAGAGATCATTTATACAGCATTTTAAAATGTTTTTATTTATTTTAGAGAGAGAGACAGCGAGCAGGGGAGGGGCAGAGAGAGAGGGAGACACAGAATCCAAAGCAGGCTCCAGGCTCCGAGCTGTCAGTGCAGAGCCCGATGCGGGGCTCGAACCCACAAACCCTGAGATCATGACCTGAGCTGAAGCTGGATGCCTAACCGACTGAGCCGCCCGGGCCCCCACTTTAATTTGGGCACACAAATTTTAATTTGGGATCCAATTCGTTTCTCTTTTTTTACCTGCTTTGGTCACTGTTCTTTGAGCATCATATCATTGCTGCACCAAAGTCATGAATATTTGCTCCCGTGTGTTCCTGTATTATTTTTTATAACTGCCTGTTGTACAGTTTTCTCAGAATAAAAAGTAACAAAAAGGGGAGGTGGTGAGCGACTCGAACTCTTCGTCTAAGGATACGTAGATCACAAGTAAAAACGTGACAACATGTTCAGCGTCATTAGCCATTAGCAAAACTCAAACGACAGCCATCATGAAATGCTGCGTATTCGAGTGGTAGACGGGAAACAGGACAATCCTCAGTGTTGGCAAGGATTCGGCGGCACCAGAACGCTCACGCGGTGCGGGCTGCGGTGTAAGGTGGCTCAGCCGCTCTGGAAAACCACTGACCGTGTCCTGTCAGGGTGAACACACGTTTCCCGCGGGGCCCTGCCCTGGCACCTCAGCTCGAGACAAATTACCAGGGGAGGTGGAGACTCGTGTTCCTACAGAGGCCGTGTGTTTGCAGCATCTTCCTTCCCAGCCGCCCCAAACCAGAAAGGAGCAAACCTTCTTTGGGAGGATGAACGGCTAAACAAGGTGTAGCCGGGCCACATAATGGGACAGAACTCAGTGACATGAAGGACGGTCACAGGAGCCGCGACGTGGGTGACTCTCAGGGGCTTTGTGCCGAGTGCGAGGAGGCGACACAAAAGACGACACTTGGTTTTCCCCATAGATGACACTGTGGGAGGCGCAGCAGCGGTGTCCCCGAAGATACTCCGGACCTAATCCCTGGAACCCGTAGGTGTTGGCTCCTGTGTTGATGGCCCACAAACAGGAGGACTTTGCAGACGGGATTCAAGGAAGGCCCTTGAGCTGAGGGGCGGATCCTGGAGTCCGGGCAGCTGGGGCGCTCCCAGGCGCCCCTGTCAGAGCGCAGCAGGGAGAGACTTGAGTGTACGTGTGACCATAGAGGCAGAGGTCGGGGAGATGCGGCCACCAGCCGAGGACTGCGAGCAGCTGTGGAAGCCGGAACACCACACCACAGCCCGGGTGATGGGACCCCAGGGACGCGCTCCGTAGCCTCGGGTCAGGGTTGTGTGTGGACAGGCGTGGTTTCTCCCGAGGCCTCTCTCCCTGGCGGGTAGGTGGCTGTGTTCGCTCGTGTCCTCGCGTGGTCCTTGCCCTGCTCATCGGTGTCCTGACTTCCTCTTCTAAGGACGCCAGCCACCTGCGTGGCCCCACTTTGCCTTGGTGGCCTCTTTCCAACCCCAGTCTTCCAACACTCTGAGGTGCCGGGGTGAAGACCTCCCTGGGGGGGCACTTAGGGAGCTCAGTGGGGTGAGCGTCAGACTCCGGCTCAGGTCATGACCTTGTGGCTTGTGAGTTCGAGCCCCTCGTCGGGCTCTGTGCTGACAGCCTGGACCCTGGATTCTGCTTAGGATTCTGTGTCTCCCTCTCTCTCTGCCCCTTCCCCACTCGTGCTCTGTGTGTCTCTCTCTCTCTCAAAACAGAGCAGCGTGTCCCCAGGTGCGTTGGATGGAGTACAGCCTTCCCAACACCTCGGTTTGGGCCTGGTCAGGGTGATTTCGGACTTCCGGTTTCTGGAACTGTTGGGGTGAGGTGTGAGGGGCGTTGGGAGGAGGGGGAGGGGACGGGGAAGGTTTGCTCTGTATCCAGACTAGCTGACTGAATGTATGTGTGCGTTAAATTTCATAGAACTTTAATATTCCATGCCGGTTGAACTGAAGACAAAAACCACACTGTCGTCTCAAGAGATACAAAAAAAGCATTTGCCAAAACCCACCACCTTTTCATGATGTGAACCCTCAATAAATAGAAGGGACTAGAAGGGAACTTCCTAACCCTGAAAAAGAGCATCTATTTTGAAAGAGAGCTCACAGCGAACCTCACCTCTGATGAATGCTTTCCCGCTAGGATCACGGACGAGACGAGGCTGTCCACTCTATTTCTATTCAACCTTGAATTGAAGTTTCTATCCAGGGAAATTGTTAAGGGAAGGAAATAAAAGCTCTTCAGAATGAAAGGAAGAAGTAAAACTATCTCTTTTTGCAGATGACATGGTCTCATATACAGGGAATCCTAAAGGATACACGCACGCGCACGCGCACTAATGCTAGAGATAATCAGTGAATTCAGCAGCCCTGCAGGAGGCAAAGTCACTGCACAAACAGCCGCGAGGTTTCTATACATCAGGAGTGAATATTCTGAAAATAAAATTAAGAAAGCAATTACCTTTACAATAGCATCCAAAAGAGTAAAATTCTTAGGAGTAAATTCTTAGAACAAAACATAAACTCTGAGAGCTACAAAATATTGTGGAGAAAAAAAAGAAAGGAGAGGGATGCTTGGATGGCTCAGTCAGTTAAGCATCCGACTCTTGATTTTGGCTCCCGTCATGATCTCACAGTCGTGAGAGCAAGCCTGGTGGTGGGGCGGCACTGGGCACGGAGCCTTGTTGAAATTCTCCTTATGCTCCCGCCCCATTCTCACATCTGGGTGTGTGTGCGTGCGTGTGTGTGTTTTTTTAGAGAGGAGAGTGCGCACACACGCACGCACGCACACACACGCGATGTGAGACACTCTCCTCTCTAAAAAAAAAAAAAAGAAAAGAAAAGAAAAATGAAAGATCTGAATGAAGTTATTCTGTGTTCAGCACCAGAAGATGTACTGTTGGGTTTTATTTAAAAAGATGTACTATTCTTAATACTTTCAAATTGATCTATAGATTCAACACAGCCCCTATCAAATCTCAGCTGACTTTTATATTTTCTTTTTTAAATGTTTTTATTTATTTTTGAGAGACAGAGAGAGAGGGAGACACAGAATCTGAAGCAGGTTCCAGGCTCTGAGCTGTCAGCACAGAGCCCGACGCGGGGCTTGAACCCATGAACCGTGAGATCATGACCTGAGCCGAAGCCGGATGCCTAACCGACCGAGCCACCCAGGTGCCCGTATATTTTCTTTTTTAGAAATTGACAAGCTAATCCCAAAAAATCATATGGAAATCACACTTTTTGTGTGTCCAGCAAATCTGGGGTAATAGAGATGGTCTGCTCCCGGCACAAAGACGGACATACAGATCAATGGTAGCAAACAGGGAATATCGACCACATTTATGGTCAATCGATTGTCAAAAAGGACCAGACAACTCAGTGGAGGAAAGAGTAATTTTTTCAGCAAATGGAGTTGAGATACTGGACATCCACGTGCAGGAAAAGAATGACGCTGGACCCCTACCTCACACCACACACAAAAGATTAACTCAAAATAGATCCTACACCTAAATGCGAAAGGTGAAGCTATAAAAACAGGGGTAAGTCTTCACGATCTTGGATCAGGTGGTGGTTTTCTTTATATGACACCAAAAGCACAAACAAACAAAAGTCAGATGAATTGGACTTCATCAAAATTAAGTATTTTTCTGCTTTAAAGGGGGCCTTCAAGAAGGTGAGAAGCCAGGCACTGGGTGTTCAGTTGAGTATCTGACTTTTGATTTTGGCTCAGGTCATGATCTCACGGTTTGTGAGGTTGAACTCCGAGCCCGGGTCCGTACTGACAGTGCAGAGCCTGGTCGGGATTCTCTCTCTGCCTCTCCCCCAGTTGCATGTGCGCGCGCGCTCTCTCTCTCTCTCAAAACAAACTTTAAAAAAAAAAGGTGAAAAGACAATGTACAGAATGGGAGAATATTTGTAAAGTATATCGAGTAAGGGACTTGTATCTCGAATATACAGGGACTCAATAATCAGGCAAATCACCCAACTTAAAAATAAGCAAGGGGTTCGAACGACCTTTCCCCAGAGAAGGCACACAAATGGCAAAAACATGAAGGTACACAGCATCATTGGTCCTCAGAGAATCAGAAACCAGGAGCACAATGAGAGATCACTCCACGGCCAGCATCGTGGCCAGGACGGAAAACCACAGACAGTAACCAGCGCCGGCCAGGATGTGGAGAAGCTGCGGCTCCTGTGCATTGCGGGGGGATTTGTGACCTTCTGTCTCCGGAGTCCGCCTTCTCCCCGCCTTCAGAAGGCAGCTCCCGCAGCTCTTGGATGGGACAGCTTGGAGAAGACGACTTTGTACGGGTCCTTATAGGAGAGATACTGGAAAGTCAGAGGGCAAAGTCAGGAGCAGAGGTGAGAGCGATGCAGGGCCGTGAGCCCAGAATATGGGCAGCCTGTGAACCCGGAAAAGGCGAGGGAACAGATTCTCCCCTCCAGCCTTCAGAAAGACGGCAGCCCTTCCAGATGCATTTTAGATTTCTAAACTCCAGAATTCTACGACAGTAATTTGTGTCGTTTTAAGCCACCAGGTTCGTGGTCATTTGGGACAGCGGCAGTAGAAAGTGGAGTCCCACTCAAGAGACTCATTTACAACTTCTACCTCCCATTGGCCAGAACATATCACGTGACCACACCATCGCTAGGGTGTCTGGGAAATGTAGTCCTTGCTGGGCAGCCTTTTCTCCCCGGGGAGATTTCCACCCTATGAGAGGAGGGGCATGGAATTTCTTGTGGATTTGGCCCTCTCTGCTGTGTCGCCCATTATCCGAGAATGTTGCGGTCAGAATTCTCCCAAGGGGCTCCTCGTCCTGAGCTGTGGTTTCAGATCCAGGCTTCTAACTCCACTGGACATTCCACTGCCTGGAACTCTGCGGAGGCTGGTGTCCCAAGATTCCAACTGTACCGGGTGGAGGGGAGCGTTGTTTAATAATGCCTAATAACCCTATGGCTTGTCATGCGATGCTTTAACCTTACAGAAAAGGGCCAAGACACTTACGGTGACTGAATCATGCGCAGCCCTGGGGAAAATGAACAGTCACTCAAAAGGGCCATTGGGGAACATTGAATAAGGGACTTTTTTTTTAAACAAAGGTGCGGGCAGGTGATGGGAAACCGTCAGGGCGGAGCGCAGCACTGGGGGCCTGGGGGTGGGGTGGGGGGGTGGTCCGCACAGGTGCAGGGTGCCGGGGTATGGATTGGCCCAACGCAGTGCGAGCCCAGACTCGGAAGGGGCTCAGCTCTGCTGCCGCTGGAGCAGGAGAGGAACCCGGGGAGGAAATGCATCCACCTCTTCCCTCACCAGCCGATCTCCCAAAGCCGCTTCCCAGTGGGGAACGCGAGCTACATAGACCGTGGGTCCCGTCTAAGCAGATGAGCCTCTCCTGGGGCAGACGCCGGGGTGGGAACAAACTCAGAGTGGATCCGGGCAGGGCGAGGGGCAAAGGGAGACTCCCCAAGCCCCAGGGCTCCCCTCTTCTGGAGGCTGGCCGTCTGTGTCCCCCGCAGAGTCTGGCCCGATGGCTGCTGGCCCACGCGTGGGCTTCTCTGTCCCACGCTCTGCGGGGGACTGGGGCCCTTGGAGACGTGGACCGAGCCGACTCAGAGCAGGCCCGGTGACTGCGGCTGGGGCTGGGCTGCTGTGTGCCCTTCTGGGGCGGAGCCCCAATTAATTTTTTTATTTTTATTATTTTTTGTGTTTATTTTATTTTGAGCGGCAGAGAGAGACAGAGCAGAAGCAGGGGAGGGGCAGAGAGAGAGGCAGGCACAGAATCGGAAGCAGCTCCAGGCTTCAAGCTGTCAGCACAGAGCCTGACGCGGAGCTTGAACTCAACAACCGTGAGTTCATGACCTGAGCCAAAGTCGGACCTTTAACCAACTGAGCCAACCAGGCGCCCCTGTCTTTTAAAATAATTTTTTAACGTGTTTTATTTATTTTTGAGAGACAGAGAGAGACAGTGTGAGCAGGGAAGGTTTCAGAGAGAAAGGGAGACAGAATCCGAAGCAGCTCCAGGCTGTGAGCGGTCAGCACAGAGCCCAACACGGGGCTCGAACCCACGAACCGTGAGATCATGACCTGAGCCGAAGTCGGACGCTAAACTGACTGAGCCGCCCCGTCTCCCCAGAGCCCCGATTATGGATCCTGATCGTGAACACCTTCTCCAGCCCAGCTCCTGGCCTCTCTCCGGCCTCTCCTCTCCCGACCTGGTCCTCCCGCGCCCACCCACTTCTCCACCTGCACATCCGTACACCCGCTAATTCAGTCTCAACGCTCTTGGCACCAAGGCTTTGCCCACACAGAGCTCCCTGGCAAACACACCCTGCCACTGCACAGCCCCCTCCAGATCCTACCGCCGGGAGATCCAGGGGCAGCATGGGAGCTGCGGCCAAGAGGAGGAGAAAGAGTTCATCACGGGAAGAGCTGGGGCAGAGCATGCCGGGAGGAGGCATTGCAGGTGCAAAGGTCCTGAGGTTGGAATGTCTTTGTGTGTTGACGGGGTGTGGGAAGCTGCAAAGATTCAGCTGCTCTGCAGCTTACAGACAGGAAATGTGGCTCCCTGAGGGGAGCTACCTGAATTACAAAGATCGGCTAGGGAAGTGCATTTCCCGATTCAGGGATTGGAGACCGGCAGACGGGAGAAGCCAGTAGCACAAAAGAGCAACCGCGTTCGGGCTTATGCGGTGTCAATCGCACCCCTGCCCAGCGTCACAGACTGCAAGTGTGGGCTCTCTTTTGGATGCTGTGTTTGAAATTTCAGTTTCGGTTTCCCCTTTTCCTAAAAATCACTTGACGCTCTTCCCCAGCAACCGACCTAGGTCAGCTGCTTTGCTTCCCGCCGTGATCCCTATATAGGTGTGGGTGATTTCTCAATAAACTGGGGCTTGATCAGAAACGCTTGTCTTGCCTCCGCTCTCTGTGCCTCCTGCCCCCCTATTCTCTCTCCCTCCCTCAGGAACCTGCGCTGATGATTTACTGCCCCGCCAGCCAGCCGGTGCCTGACAACGGGGCACCAGGGAGGCCAGTGTGGTTGGAGCAGAGTGCAGGCCAGGGGGGAAAGTGAGGGAGGAAAGTCACAGAGGGGCTGGATCTGGGGGGGGTCTTTTAGACCATCGTGGGGAGTTTGAGCTTGATTCAAGTGAATGAAGGACCCTCAGTCTCAAAGTCTGCTCCGGTGGCCCTAACAAACCACCACGGAGTGGGGGCCTACCCAGCAGACATTTCTCCTTCACAGTTTGGGAGACTGGAAAGTCCACGATCAAGGCGCTGGCAGATCTGGTTCCCAGTGGGGACCCTCTTCCTGGCGCCGCGTCCGCACGTGGAGGAGCGGGCTGCGTCCTTCTTAGAAGGGGCACTAATCCTATCTGGCCTCTATCCCTAACCAGGCCCCCCGCACCCCACCCCCGGGTGCCACCCCACTGGAGATTGGGGCTTCAGCTTATGAATTTGGTGGGTGGCCTGGGGGCGTAAGACTGAATGAGGACACGGAGGTCAAGGACATGGAGGTCAAG